>PVJH01042159.1:0-14482 GCA_004026705.1 Nesogale talazaci
ACTGTTCAACTGTACAAAAACAAATATCTCACTGCCATCGGGTCACTTCTCCTAGTGCCCCCCTTGGACTCCCAAGACTAAATCTTTGTGGTAACAGAAAGCCTCAACTGTCTTCATTGGAGCGGCTGATGGTTTTGAACTCTTGACCTTGTGGTTGGCAGCCCAATGCATAACCCACTATGCCACTAGAGTACAGTCGACCTTATGGCACTGAATTTTAAAAATACTACAGCAACAGTCATCTGCATGGGAGCCTCCCGATTGCTCTGCTTTGTTTTGACGTGACTGAGACGGTAGCTGCGGGGCTCCCTCTGGTGGTTCCTTGGAGCACCTGCTGGTTGGCTCTGAAGATTTTTCTGTTACAGACCTCTTTTGTCTAACTAAATACCAGTGAAGTGTTTGGGGCCATTTGGATGATACGAGAGAAGAGAGTTTGAGAAAGATTAGGGAGTAATGTTGCTCAAGAGTTGAAGACTCTCCAACCCTTTTGTTTTCTTAACCCAGCGCCTGCTTTTTCTGACCACGCGGTAAGGTGAGGAGGAGAAGGCATTGCTTCTGAATTTCTCCTGCCAGCCCACCCACACTTATTTATTTGTTTATAACTTTATCTCATAGAGGTCAAGAATGCAATGCCAAAATGATGCTAAGAGAAGCCATCCTTCTTTTCTTTCTTTCTTTCTTTCTTTCTTTTTTTTTTTTTGAAGCCATCCTTCTTTTCATTAAGCAACAACACTCATTTCATTTGGGGGAGGCGGATGCGTGTGCTCTTGTTACGTGCCGCCGCAGTAAGCGGCTCTCTGAGCTCAGACCCGGCCGTGCCCACAGCTCTTCTGGGTGACTCGCTGCGCCATGTTGGCTGTCTAAGCTAGCTGGGAATGTAGGTAACCATGTAACCTCGAGCAAGCCCGGGACGTAAAATAAACAGTGTGAACCTGGCTGGAGCTGGGCTGCTGTGAAGACAAACGCTGTGGCATGAACAAGAGTGTGCCCCACAATGCAGACTGAGCTCGTGAGAAAAGAATGGGCAGTCCTCAGGCTCTGCCTTAGGTGGTAGGGCCTCAGGGGGAGGCTTGAATAGTTGTCTGCATGACAGTCTCTCTCTGAGTTGGGACTGACCCAACGGCAGATTGCTTGTTGTACTTGGCATATTCTTTTTCTCAGTTACATTCTCAAAGACACTAATTCCCGGTCCCCTGGATATCATCTTTAATGAGAGGAGGGCATCCTAAATTTTCAAAAAGACTCTGGGTAGAGCAAATCACTAACACTTTGGCTGCTCACCGAAAGGGGGAAAGCACAAGTCCAAGCAGAGGCGCCTCCGAAGGATCTGGAAATCTGCTTGCAGGGAGTCAGCTTCTGAAACCCTTCGGGCACTGGGCAGCACTGCTCCCGCACGCATGGGGCCTCTGGTTGGCGTCAACTCCACAGTCACAGCTGAGATCTGCCGTGGGTGTCTGTTCTCAGTGATGACGAAAACAAAAGACTTTGGGGGTGGGGCATCACTGCCCTCAGGTGGGAGTGGGAGGCCCAGCCTCGCTCCTGGAGAGCTGCTGCTGGATTTGAGCAGCCAAGTCAGTGGGTCGCAGTCCCTTACTCAACCACTAAGCCACCGGTGTTCAGCCCAAGACTTTAAAAACAAAAACAAAAAAACCTGACCCTTCAATTTTTAATTCTTGGCTTTTCAAGTGGACATCGGAATACAGGGCCTGCCCCCTCCCAGAGCAGTGGCAGAGGACGAATCTGTACAAACACTTTATTTCTCCAGAAGTTGTAGGTCAGAGAGAGGAGGTGCACAGTTCTGACTGGATGGATACTCACTTTTTGTTCATTTTCTTCCAGCTCCACCTGAAGCTGAAGTTTCCGTCTCCGCAAGAAATATCAGGCGACTACTCAGTTTCCAGCGCTACTTTAAATCTTCACGCTTTTTTCGTGGTACAACAGCCTCAAGTTCTCTCAACATCTTAGATGATGATTACAGTGGACAAGCCAAGGTGCGTATAGCTTTAGGAAAACATTCATTTTTGAAATCAACCGAATGAAGACCTTTTATTTTTCTGTTTGGTACTGTTTTCTAGATGATACCCATTTTATCTGCAAAAAAATACATTGGATTCATTTATTAGGTTTTTCCTGTAGAGAAGCAGTATATTTTATAATTTGGTATTTAAAGTGGTACAGTTTATAATTATAGAGCAAAGGGAATTACTGGATTAACTAGCGCCTTTAAAATATTTCCACTTACTTTGACACTAAGAACAAGTTGTTTCATAGCATATTCAAGCATAAGACGACAGAGGGCCTGTCTCACTGCTGGGTGGACTGTGAAGATTTCTCGATTGTGTAGCGAGAACGGCCAGAACAGGAAGAGCACAGGGACTTATGTGAGTTCCCGCAGTTGTCAGAGGCCAGCCAGCTTAGCCCTGGCCCCTGAACTTCCAGGGAAATAAAGGATTTTTCACAGTCCTCTTCCATCAGTGTGACATGTAGGAAAGGCGAACCTCTTTTCCTGATTTCTGATGAACGTCGTGAGCTTGATTTCTTCACTAAGGCCTTAGTGAAGCTGAAGGCTGGTGGAGCCTAGCTTTAAACAAATGAGGCTTGAAAATATTCTCATGTTGTCAGTAAGTTTTAAATTATTCTCGATTTAACAGTCGTAGGCCAAATTGTATGCATTTGTGGTAGACATGGCCACCATCTTTGCAGTTACAAACAATTGGTGAAACGGGCTTTTCTCCTTGAGAGAAATGAATAGAAACATTTGTTTATGTGTTTTGCATTTAGCAGACTAACGTGTAACCACGACACCACCAAGACTCCTTATTTGTTTTTTAAAGTCAGTTTAAAAATTTTTTAAATCCATTTTCCGAAGATAGGACTATTAATCTGTGGACCACTGGTTGTTAGTAGTATTATCAAAGTAGCGATTTCTCACTTATGTCCTCACACGTTTATTGATGAATGTGTATAAAACAAGACCCACCACATGTTCAGCCTAAGACTACATGGTGTTCAAAAAAAATCATAATGTGAAAATATCATTTATTTAGAGTTTAAGGTACTTGTGTCATTTATTTGCTTGATTGAGAATACACACCACCCCCCAAAATTAATGATATAAGCTATTAATTATTTTTAAAGGTACATAAGTAATAGAAATTATCCATAAGTGTAGATAGAGTGTTTTAAAAATAATAACACAACAAATGAATACGGCCTAATCTAGATGCCATGCAGCTGGATTCTAAAACCAGGAAACCTGATTCAAGTTTCTGTCCCTTTTATCCTGGAGGTCCCCACCGTCTATAACAGGGGTTCTCAAACTATGACCCCACGGGCCACATGCGGCCCACCAAGGACATTTATCTGGCCCGCCAGGTGATTTTGCGCCACTGCCTGCCCTCCTTAGCAGCCAACTCATCCTGGGCCCACAGTGAATTTTTTCATAGTTTTTTGGTTTTTTTTTTAAACTGTAGTTCCAGCCCTTCAGCGGTCTGAGGGAGTGTGAACTGGCCCCCTGTTTAAAAAGTTTGAGGGTCCTTGGTGTACATGGTGAGCATGGCAGACAGCACTGCTGGTTGGCGCAGTGAGCAGGAGAGCACGGAGGAGGCACAGATCACGGTGCCCGGGGTTAGTACGCGCTCCAGCTCTCATGACTGATGGCTCCTGCCTCATGCCATGGGTGAGCCACATGAAACAGACATTCCTGAGATTGCAGGAACATGTTAAGAGAAATGCTTTCCTTCATATCCATCAGTTGTCAAATAAGATGCTTCAGTTTTCAAATTGGGTTTATCCCTTTGGACTTCGTTCTTTGGGGAGCCAGCTGGAAGAGTCATGATTGAGAGAAAAATGATATTTGGCCTTTCTTAACGTAAACAGTCACTTTCCATTTTCATTAACTTCTCTATGGGCGATCTACAAAAGATAGAGAATGTTATTGAAATGAAGTTACAGGTGGAATGTTTGGTTTTCATTTCAGTGTATGCTGGAAAAAGTTGGAAATTGGAATTTTGATATCTTTCTATTTGATAGACTAACAAATGGTAAGTGGAGAATTTGACTTATTCAAGTTCAATGTCGTCTTTGTGGGTGGTTGCACGGATGCCACAGGTGCTGCTGGTGGCGGCTGTCATTGACTTCCGTGTATGTGTCGTCTGGTGGAGGAGAGCGTCCTCTCGCCCCCCCCTGTACGGGCTGATCTATAAGTCCAGAGCCTCAATCTCACAGTCTCCTGTTTTGATTATTACTCTTGAATGGCAATCAAATGTGATCATGCTGTTGTCACCTGGCTATCTCTGGTCATCACGGGGCTACCTCTAATGCTGCTAATATCAATGATTCTTACTATGCTCTTGACTTTTCTTCTTTTGATTGTGGCCGTTGACCATGGCATTTTCTGGTACGGTGTTTCAGTTTGGATCACTACAGGTGCATGCATGATTAAAGACCTTGCTGGTAGCTGTTCGGCTCTCGGGCGTCTCTTTGGCTGCACACCTGCATGATGCTGCATTCGGTGAACAATGGTACTTCTAACAGTGGGGAGGGGAGGGGTTCACTGCTTTAAAAGAGCTTCTCAGAGTCTCCAGGGAGGGGGAGGAGTTTGAAAAGGTGCTCCCAGTGGTTCTTCTCTTTTGAAGCCCCTCCTGGAAGGTTTGTTTCTTTCTTCGCTCGCTTCGTGGAGGCACTTGTGTCCCTATTCTTTCTGGGGGAAAAAAAAGAGCACATCCTTTGAGAAAAGCAACTGAATTCCCGTTAGGAATCATTTTCATGAAAGATCGACATGTGGGCATAATTGTTGGTGATACATGTCATCACTTAGTCTTTGTCCCCTTTTTATCCAGTTAGATTGGTTGTTGTTCTTAATGAAGGACACTGGAAAGTCCTTAGAGGCGGATTTGATTCTGACAATTTAGAAAGATGAGATAAATAAATATCCATGTTATATGAGTCTTCAAAAAGTTGATGGAAAATTTTCACTGTCTTTGAAGTCAGTTTGCTTCTTGACCTTTGGGTTAAGATCAAGTGTAGTATCCTTTGAGTCCATCTTTCCACCAACTCTTTGAAGCCCCCTTTTTCTTCTCTTTGAAATGAAACTTGTCTTGTAAGGAAGCCAGATAGGTAGGTCAAACAGACAAGCAAGTAATACAGCTATGACTCTCTTGAACCTCCGTGTGGGTCTGGGTAGTTTTAGCACCCCGTGGCTGCCCCTCAGATGACGGCCATAGGTGGTAAGAAGCCATCCTGTATTCCTTTTGTGAGTCTGCCTGCTGCTGGCTGAAAGGAAATTGGACTATCCTAGAGGAAGGAGGGAAGACAATGACACTGGCTTCCATCAGCAAAGCCTCCCTTGCCCTTTCCTGCCTTCTTCTTTATACCTTTTCTATTTCTCTTCCACCTCTCCTTTTTCCTTCGGTGGAAAGAGCGTCTGGTCCTCTCTGAACTTTTTAGCACAGGAATGATTCTGTTAATCCTCTACCTACATTTCCTTCCCCTCAGGCTTTATAAAACATAGAGAGAGTGACCCCGCCTCCTCTAGATCTGAGAGATTTGGTTTGGGTTTTGATTTGTTTTTTTTTTTTAAGACAACTCAAATGTGACTTTTTAAAAAAATATAATCCCAGTGTAAATATAGATGACACTGTGCTCCTCCTTGCATCTTCCAGGTTTATCCTTATTCATCAACTCTGAATGGTTCACAGGTTTTTTTCAGTCACTTGTCAGTCATTGAAATCCTTGATCGTTTTTCTGCAGACTTAGCAGCCACACTCGTGAGGAGACCATGGCACAGGCCCGGATGAAAGTGGCGTGAGGTTGACAGTGTGTATGCCCGGTGGGCGGAGGTGGCAGTCCCCTGCCCACCAGAGGCAACTGCACACTCTCAGTCTCCCGTTCATTACCTTACTGCTTAAAACGCCTTTGTGACGAGGATGCCTGGGTGGCTGCTGCTGCTGCTGCTGCTGCTTCACGTGGGTTCCAGATCAGGAGGGCTTGGTGGAATCCTCCATGATTTTGCAGGCGGTGACATGTGCTCCGTGAACAACTCTCACCTGCCACCGCGTCGATCCCGTCTCACGGTGACCCTGCAGGGCCAGGTCCAACTGCCCCTGTGGCCTTCCAAGACTGTAACTACCTGAGGAGAAAGCTGCGTCTTTCTTCTGAGGAGCGGCTCGTGGGTCTTGAACTGCCGCCCTCGTAGTTAGCAGCCTGACTGAAAACCCACTCCACACGAACCAGCAGGACTCCTTCTCAGTGAACCATAGGCACCTCCGAGTTATAGAGGTTGTTAGCAAACAGTCCAAGAGGAGGGAAGAAAAGATTCTTCTAACGTGCAGTATGTGACTTGAACTGCTTTCCTTAAAAAAAAAAAAGTTTTAACCTCAAAGGAACTCTGGATGCCATGTGTACATGCTACCCAAGAGTTTAGTCCTCTCTCCTTGCCTGTGAATCCAGTTCCCCCTCTCTTCCTTGCCCTGGTCGATCTGTAAGTAACGTGGGAGAGGGGTAGAGGAGGCAAAGGCCATGCTTCTCCCACTGTCTCCTCCAGAAGGGAAGTCGGGATTGCATAGGGTGTGTCCGAAGTGTCTTGAGGAGACGGAGGGTAGTGGAGATAACGTGATAGGGTTTGCCATCCCTGCAAGGGACCTGGTGCAAGAGGCCACTCGCAGAGGCCTGGGCCATCCCCTCCCTCCCTGGGATCCCTGCCTAAGTGACGTCAAGAGTACTGTGTCCTAGGACCTTTGTTTCCCATGGTTTCATCTCACGAGGGTTGCTTCTCTTCAAAAACGCTACCTTCTCTTACTCGAGCAGCTGTTGATGTGCATGTCTATTAAAACCCCGTTCTCTGCTTGATGGTTTTTCACCTCGGTGAAGCAGTGCTTGTTTTGAATGCTCTCAGCTCTGGGGAGAGGGGAAGGGACCTTTGCTGTCTGTGTTGTCTCTCGCCGACCCTGGGCTTTTCCAAGCGATGCGAGACGAGGTTTCCCTGGGCCAAGGAAGGGTGCTACTCTCTTCGATGGGTGCCGGTCCGCTGTGGCCATGACCCGAGCCTCTGCCTGAGGTGTGCCTGGGTCCCCGGAACAGGGCTTTTCTCACCCCACCCCACCCCACCCCCGCTAGGTTGTCACTTGTTTTGGACCCTCAAAATTAGTCATTTGCATAACCCAGATGCGGAAAATGACTTCAGGAAACAAGCAACCCCGGCAACCATTAGCACCCAGAATGAATATGTATTGCCAAGGGTCTGTCTCTCTCCAAAGAAAAGGAGGTTGGGGCTCAGTCAGGGGAGGGGGGAGTGCGGCGGCGGCGGGGAGGGGGGGACTCGCGACTCATGTTCAGACCCAGACCACGAGGGCCGGACTTTGCGCAGAACTGCGTGTTCTGCTCCTCAGTACCGGAATGCATTTGCCACCTCATTTCTGGAACACGGAACATCTTCAGTGTGTCTTTAAAAAATTATCCCATCTGGCCTGCCACAAGCAAATATGGTTCCAGGGAGTTTCTTTTCCCCTCGGCCCGGGCTTCTGGGGAGCTCTTGGTTTGGCACTTGCGGATAACACGCTCAGCCAAATCATGTGTCTAACTCTGGCTCTGCTTGTGACTCATAGCCCTGTACGACAGAGCGGAGCTGCCCTGTGGGATGTCCGCGACACAGTCTTGACCGAGCAGGGAGCCACACTTTTCTCCCAGAGAGTCGGTGGGTCCAGACTACCAGCTTTACGTCCTAGCCTAACCACCACACCCCCCCCCCCCCAAACTCTACTGTCCAAATTGTATAGAGCCATGTGGCCTTATAGGATACAAGCCTACCTGTCCAAGATGCCCACTTCTAAAGGCACCATCGAATGCGTGGGAGATAGTTATACCGTGGAAGGGAAACCCAAAGGTTGGAAAACTTACTGTTCTTTTCCAAATTTCATTTCTAGACTTTTTGTGACTCTGGTTGTCACTGGCAGGCGTGTTAGATGAGGAGGAAGACGACCCACTCCCCGAACTCTTTCAAGAGACTTAGGTGTGCACAGGGCTAGAGAGATGATAGGGGGAGCTGCCAGGAGAGCACCAGGGTCTCCTTACTGCTGTTTGCTACTTGCAAAGACTGACCTCCCCATTCTTTATTTGTGGATGCGTGAAGCTACCAAAACGCATTTTTCTTAGAACGGGGAAAAGTTGTCATCTTCCATGTTCATAACTGGTAAAATGAGACAACACAATTTTTAGATCCAGCTCAACTTTCTCCTTAATTTGTTTTCATAATCCATATTTGGAAGCACAATGTACTCACGTGAGCTTGTTTTTTCCTACTAATGTAATATCTCTCCTTTCTTTCTAGGAAATAGTCTAGTAACTTTAGCCTTTCATTTGTTTCATCTTCATGGATTAGTTGACTGCTTTAAATTAGATGCGATTAAACTGCGTCGATTTTTAGGTAAGTGGTTGTAACTCATTTAACAGTAGCAAGATTTTATATAAAGACTCGTTTAAGTATCTTATCAGTTATATTGGTATACAGTTGGCTTTATAACAAATCTCTCCCAAATTTGGTAGCTTGAGGTATCGAGCATTTGCTGAGCTCCTGAGGCTGCAGGTCAGGGCGGCGCTGCTTCTGGCCTTGGCCAGTCTCGTGCCCACATTGGTGCCAGCCAGCAGGTGAGAGCCAGCTCGGTTCTGCGTCCCAAAACTGGAGCCCGAACTGGGACCATGACCTGCACTGGTTTGGTGCTGCGTGGCCTTTTTTAAAATGCAGTTAAAAAGGGACAGAGGAGTTTGGCACCTTACTAGATTTCACAGTAGGACAAAAAGGAAGAGGTATTTTTCATCTTACAGCAAGACTGTGCTGGCACTGGTCTGTTTGCAAGAGAGAACAGGAATGAAGTGCCAATTTCAGAGCCCCTGCTTTGGCTGCCTACCTGCAGGCCCCACTTTGGCCCGAGCCCGTCCCCTGGGGATGGCGCCCCCTCCTGATAGAGGAGCTGCCCATACGAGGAACGCCAGAGAATTGAGATGTTGTCCCCATTGGTCTCTGATGCTGGGTGCAGCTTCCTGACAAAGGTGACGCGTAGCCTCTGCTTCACTGCATTTTTGAAGGTTGGAACTTGAAAAGTGCATTGCATTTTGGGCTCCTCTCCCTGAAATCCCTTGCCATAAGATTTCCAAGATGATTTTGAAGGTTCAGTTTAAAAATTTTTATAACAGAATATGTTAAAATATGCAGGGTGATACTTTCACACATGGAGGGACAAGGTACATTGCTTCACCAAATCAGAAAATGCCTTAGTAAAAATGGCAAGTAGCCCAGAAGTCTTCCCTCTCATTCTTTTTTTTTTTTTAAAGTAATGGTAGATAATAGTTCTATGCCACTTAGTATCAAACTAAAATAAATTTACTACCTCAGACCCTTGAAACATTTTTGAGCACATATTTATTTGTAAGTCTTATGTATATATTACTGTATTGTATATGCTATGAAACACACCAAATTGCTATGAAGAAGGATATCCAAAAGGCTCATGGAAAGATGTGTCCAAAGCAGACACAGATCCTCGTGGGGTATCTGCAGTCATCAGTGAGGGAGTGCCCCCTGCTTAGGGCAGACTCATTTTGCTTGGATGCCCCCAGATTCCAGTGGTGGCGGCCTCTCAGCTCAGACCACCCCCCACACCCACCACCACGGAGCCACTTTGGAAGAGTACACCTGCTCCTTCCTTGGGCATTGCTGGATGTAGGTTTACTGACAGCGAGTTCCCTGCTGTTGTCCGGAGAGCTCTCAGGGCGAATGCCCGCCTGCTCTTTCAAATTGAGATACAGGAAACAGAGCAAGGGCGAGCAGAATTAGCAGAAAACCCCTCTCTGCTGCCAACATGCAAACCCCACATCAGACCTGCGCTAACCTCAGCAACTTTCCACCGCTGTTGGCTAGCTGTTGTTCACAGACAAGTATCTGTCGAATGACTTGTGCTTGTGACCCACGCTATCCGAAGACTGAAAAGACTCAAAGAGAGAAAACGTCACTAAGCCATCTCTCAAAGGCCAAGCGTGGGGCTCCCGAGCTGGGTGCGTAGCGTTTATCCTGGACGTGGGGCTGTGCGTAATCTAGTAATGACTGGTGCCCCAAGAACAAGACCAACGTCCACATTTTGACACGGAAACGGTCCCAGGCCTGGATTCTTTGGGCGTGGGTTATGGACCAGGCGCGAGTAACGGGGTGGTGAGCCTCTCTCCGCGCTTGGCTGTCTCATGCCATGCACCTGAAAGCTGTGCATTACAAACCCATCACATGCGTGTCATTCACCGCTCACTTGGCACTCTCCCGTCCCTCCTGCACAGTTCTGGTTCAGGAAGATTACCGCAGTCAGAATCCTTACCACAACGCGGTCCATGCTGCCGACGTCACTCAGGCCATGCACTGTTACCTAAGAGAGCCCAAGGTAAGATGGCAGCGGAGGCGGTGGGACTTCTGGGTGCCAACTCCAGGAGAGGCTTCTCTGTTTACTTCCACACACTTTTCTCTGAAGTCTGAAAGGAGTGAGGCGTTGTCAGCACTGTCCCTGGTTCAGACTCTTGGGCAGGCAGTCCGTGGAGACAAAGATGAGGATCCCTGCTCTCGGGGTGACTCTCCCCCGAACTGCAATATTGAACACTTTGCTTTTTGTATGTGGGGGTGGGGGGCGGGGGCATCACTGCCCTCTGGTGGAAGCAGGAGGCCCAGCATTGCTCCTGAAGAGCTGCTGCTGGATTTGAACTGCCAACCCAGTGGGCCGCAGTCCGGCACACAACCACTATGCCACCAAGGCTCAGCCCGAACACTTTGCTTTTTTACTGAAAAGGCCCCTTTATTTTTTTTAATGCTTTGAAAGGAGTCCTGGTAGCACTCTGGGTCAGGTATTAGGCCGCTAAGCATAAGGTCAGCAGTTCAAATCCAATCGTTCACCACTAGGGAGAGCGACTGAACAGTCTCAGAAACCCAGTCAAGACTTGCTTAACTCACCAGCAAGTGGGTTTGGGTTTTAACTCCAAAAAGGAGATCTGTAAATGTAAGGGAAATGCCCTACACATTTCACTCTTTGCAATTTCCTCCTTCCCGAAACACTGAGTCCTGAGACTCCACATAACATTTTTCTTTTCAAAATCGACTCAGCAGGTGCCCTACTAGAATGCCTTTGAATTCCTTGTCAGTATCGGGATACCTCCGAGTTTTCTTTCTGGGTAGAGTTTCTTTTTTCACCAGAAGAAATGTCACATTTTACAGGATCCCGCGTCTTGGCATCTCTTTTTGTTTTGACCCACGCCCGTTTCTGTTTCTGAATGCAGCCCCTGCTTTCCCTTCCAGAACTTCTCAATGGGCTGTCCTTGCTGCCGCTTGCTTTCTGTGTTTTCCTGGAAACTGGTGTCTCCTCTATCTGAGGTGCTGTGATGGTTCGGGCTCCTCAATTTTTAAAAATACGTTTGTTTTCTTCTGCCAGGAAGGTATCCATCTATTCTTCTTCCACTTTATATATTGTTTGGCGGATGACACGTCCACACAGCATAAATAAGCGTTCTCAACCACTTATGTATGGTCAACCACTTGTCAGTATGCTTTCTTGCTTTCTGCTTATCTTACTAATGAGTCCTTTGGAAATTTTTACTTTTTAAATGCTTTGAAAGGAGCCCTGGTAGCACTCTGGGTCAGGCATCAGGCCGCTAAGCATGAGGTCAGCAGTTCAAACCCATTCGCTGACCGCTTGGGAGAGCGACTGAACAGTCTCAGAAACCCGATCAAGGCTTGTTTAACTCACCAGCATGTGGGTTTGGGGTTTTAGCTCCAAAAAGAAATAGATCTTTTTCTTCCCCATGCTCTCTCACCTTCTCCACATAGGTAAAAATAAGGAAAAAGTACACATTCTTTGCTTCAAAAAGTTTACGTTTTTACAAGGGATTCAAACCATTGTTGATTTTTCACACGGAAGTGAACCCAACCTAAACACCAACCAGTTGCTCGGGCGGGCTCTCTGCCTCGGGGAGTGAGGGTGTGCAGAGGGGAGCCGCCAGTGGCTGCGATCTTGAATAGATCCCCGGGCCACTCTTCCCGGGCACTCCGGGGAGACTGAAACAGCCAACCCCTTCGGTGAGCGACTGAGCACTTAATCCCCTGTGCCACCCCAAGAACCCTTAAACTTAACCTCGAGATGGAAAACACATTCATCTCAGCACCAAAAGCAAACCAAACGGCCTTTAAGTTCATTCCAACTGACAGCAACCTGTGGAGCAGAGTACAGGCTCCAAGGCTGGAGCTGGTCACACAAGTCGGTGGCCTCGTCTTTGACCTATGCAGACTGTGTTAGTTCAGGATGACTAGAGAAACAAATTCAGAGACACTCTGTGTGTGTGTGTGTAGAGAACTTTCTATCAAAGAGCAATGGTAAATCAAGAAAATACCCCAGCCCTGTCCAGACCAAGGCCATGCGTCCGCTATCAGCCCATATGTCTGATACCAGTCTATAAATTCCTCTTCAGTCTCACGCATCCCATGCAATGGGAGCTCACAGGCCGATGGGTAGAAAGTCTGGTGGCTCCTGTGGCAGTGGAAGCATCTCAGGGCTGCCGTGGGTCCCCGCGTGGCTCCTCCAGCTCCAGGGTCTTGGTTCCGTTAGCATAGCTCCATGTGCCTTGGCGTCAGGAATCCCAAGCACAGACAGAGTGGAGCTGGCCTCCGGTGAGCTTTGTCTCCAGCGTGCCTTCCATGGAGGTCATCAAGCTGTGCCGAGTCACAGGCAGCACTCCACCCCTTCTTGGAACTGACAGTAGAAGATGCAACTGCCACAGAGATAGAAGCCACTGGGCCCCCCAAGCTCCCTCGCCTGACCATGGAAGCAGCACAGTCTAAAAGGAAGCATGGGCCACGTTGAATCAGATGCTTCACTGAGAGTGCCCCGACCTGCTGGAAGGGTAGAAACACTGCCATTAGAGAACCTAAGTCAGCATGCTCTGGTGAGTGAGCGTTAGGGCCCCAGTGAGGGACTGGTTGCACTTTGGGCTACAGTCCTCTGGGTCAGCAGTTGGAAACCAGCCGCAGCCCCTCCGGACGAAGCCTGGCCTTTCTACTCCCCAAGCACTGAGCGTCTTGGATGCCAGAGGAGGTCGCATTGACTCCAGGGCAGTGAGTGTGTTTTGGTTGCGGTCTGTGTCACTTGGCCACGTGTGTGAAGTGCTGTGGGACACAGATCAGTCACTGGCCTGGGAGAGCAGCTGGATGTAGGGAGAAGGGCGTGGCTAGTGGAGTGACAGGCGTTTGCCTCATGCTGATCACGGTTCCTCATTGAAAACTTTTCGCAGTACTTTCCTGTGCAGTGATGAGGGCGGCAAGTAAGGATAGGAGTGGTTTCTGAAAGTAAAACGGCCATGGCTGGCTTACAAGAAGGCAGTCCCTGGATGAATGTGGCCCATCCACAGAAGGGCAGCATTTTAAGAACTTCATGGAGTTACTCGATCGCTTCCTGAAACAGTGGGACTCCAGTACTTACACCTCACATGTTAGAGGGTATCACTGATCGCTAATAGCTCATTTGTGAAGATAAATTGTATAGTCTTAAAGTCACAAGTCTGTATTTTATAGTGGCTACAATAAAAGAAATACTAGCAGCCTTTGGTGTTTTAATGTTGCTGGGGTGGGATGGGAAGAAGCACTGCCATTTTAAAGCCATTAGTTGTTTTTTTTTTTTAAGTTTTAAATTTAGCTGCTGTTTAAATAAACTTACTGAAAATGAAGCAGTACGATGAGGAGCTCTATAAACAGCAGGGCCATTGCTGTCATACTTCTCCTGTCCCCACGCTGTGACAAGGGCAGCCCCTGGCAGTTCAACCCAAATCAAACCCCCTCTAAGTTGAGTCTGTCCGTCTAATAGGGACCCGATATACGGTTCCCACAAGTAAACGTGTCCCATGGATCTCCAAAGCTATGTACCTTTAACAGAGCAGGTGGCCTCCTCTTTCTCCCTGGAAAGCAAAGTAGATTTGTACCATCCACCTCGGTTGGCCATCCGATGCTGACCCAACACCGCCAGCTAGGGTTCTGCGTTAACAATGGCACACCTGCCAAAGATGAGGTGGCCAGAGAGGAGCCCGCTGCTCTGCTATGGCCATGTAGGGAGTTGACTTCAAGTACATTTTGTGATTAATTGCTTGTTTTGTCACTTTTTAGCTTGCCAAATTTGTAACTCCTTGGGAGATCATGCTGAGCTTAATTGCAGCTGCCACTCACGACCTGGATCACCCAGGTGTCAACCAACCTTTCCTTATTAAAACTAACCATTACTTGGCAACTTTATACCAGGTTAGTGAAACTCTGTCATCCACATTGAGTATTTATGCATTCCAGAAAATGTATTGTGTTTTGAGGACACAAAAGTACTGGACGTACATTCAGTATGAATGCCTTAGAAATGTCGCCAGATTTGTACTTCTCTTGCTAACCTGTAAATCTGTATGTTCAGAAAGAGCCCTGCCAATA
>PVJH01042161.1:0-14477 GCA_004026705.1 Nesogale talazaci
TAAGTACTAAAGCTAATGATGATGTAATTGAAGAATGCTACCAACTTTATTAGTTTAAAGTTAATCAAACATGCAGTAATAGTTACAAATAATTATTAGTTATCAATGGAATTCAAACATTGAAAACAAAGAGGATCAGTAGCTGGAAAATATTATCTTGATTATGGAAATGAAGTTGCAGATTCATGACAGAACTTTTTCTGGCCACTGCTGAATTGCAAATACCCTTTTTCAACAATTATGCATATGGATCTTGCCAGATGGAATACATAGCAATTAAATGGATTGCATCTGTAACGGAGATTTGAAGAAGCACATCTTTTAGCCAAACAAGGCTAAAGACTAACTGCAGAATGCACATATGTAAATTTAGGTTGAAGTGAAAGAAAAGTAAAACTAGTCCATGAAGAGCCAATATTATTCCCAGTTGAATTTAGCAAACATCTCAAAAACAAATTTGACACATTGAATAGCAATGAAAAGTTTTGGTGTAATATCAAGAACATACATGCAGAAAGCAAAAGTCAACTTAAAAGAGGGGAAATAAAATCCAAAGTGGATGACCTAAATGACTCTGAAACTAAATGAAAGTGAAACCCTGAAGCAAAAGAGCTGAACAAAATATTTCAAGAGGCAGTTCAATTTCTTCTCTGGCTTTTTGAACATTGATGGGGGTCTTATTCCTTCCAAGCATTGTCTCTATTTTTTCTTTTTCTTTCTTTCTCTCTCTTTAAGAAAAAATCATTATATTGCGGGCTCAGACAACTCTTTGCACAATCCATCTGTACATCCATTGTATGCAAAGCACATTTGTACCTTTGATGCCATCATCATTCTCAAAATATTTTCCTTCCACTTAAGCCCCTGGTATTAGCTCCTCCTTTTTCCACCCCTCCCTACTCCCCCCTCCCTGATGGACCCTTAATAATTTATAAACTATTATAATTTTGTCTTGTTGAATGCTGTCCGATGTCTCCCTTTGCCCACTTCCCTGTGTCCACACCCCAGGGAGGAGGTTATATATAGATTCTTATCACCAGTTCCCCCTTTCTACTCCACCCTCTATCCTTCCTCTATCTACTCCACCCTCTGTCCCACTCTCCCTACTGGTCCTAAAGGGATCATCTGTCCTGGATGCCCCATATTTCTGGTTCCTATCTGTACCAGTGTACAAACTTTGATCCAACCGGATTTGTAAGGTAGAATTCTGATCATGATGGTGGGAGGGAGGAAGCATTTTAGAACTAGAGGAAAGATGCATACTTCTCTTTGCTACATTGTGTCCTGACTGGCTCGTGTCCTCCCTGTGGTCTTTCTGTAAGGGGATGTCGCTTCACCTGGGGCTTTGGGTCCCTAATCTGCACTCCCCCTCATTTATAATGATATAATTTTAGTTCTTTGATGCCTGATACCTGATCCCGTTGATGCTTCGTGTTCCCACAAGTTGGTGTGCTTCTTCTATGTGGGCCTTGTTCCTTCTGAGCTAGAGGGAAGCTTGTTTAGCTTCAAACCTCTAAGATCCCAGACACTATATATTTTGGTAGCTGGGCACCATCCGCTTTCTTCACCACAATTGCTTATGCACACCCTTGTCTTCAGCGATCATATCAGGAAGGTGGGCATGCAATGATATGATGTTTGTTCTTGATGCCTGATAACTTCTTCCATTGATACCTGTGGTCACATAAGCTGGTGTGCTTCTTCCATGTGGACTTTGTTGCTGCTGAGTTAGATGGATGATTATTTTCAAGCCTTTAAGACTCCAGATGCTATGTCTTTGGTAGACGGGCACCATCACCTTTCTTCACCACATTTGCTTGTGCACACATTAGTCGTCATTGACTGTGTCGGGAAGGTGAGCATCAAGGAATGCCAATTTAATAGAACAACATATTCTTGCATTTAGAAAGTACTTGAGTGGAAGTCCAACGTCCATCTGCTGCTTTAATACTAACTCTTTAAGTATAGGCAAAAAGATCTATTTCCCCATCATATCTAAGTATATTTACCTATGTTCATGTCTATATTTAGACCACTGTAAATGCTCTTTGCTTCCCAGTTCTTTTCTCTATTTCCTTATAATTTTCTCTTGTCCCACCATCATCCTTCTCATCCTTCATTTGGATGTCAGTCATTTCTTTCTGTTACATTACTCTTGATCAATCCCTATCAGGCCTCGTACACCCACTTTCCCACTGACATTGATCATTTGGTGTTCCATTGTCCCTGGGATAGTCAATACCACCTCCTTTCCCCCACCTCCCCATCTCCCTTGTACCCCTGAGACCATCAATCCTGTTTTTTCTCCTCCATATTATTCATCTAGCATATCTTATCTAGATAAATTTGCAGAGATAATAATTTGTACCAAAAAACACAAGGCATTGCAAAATGAAGTGACAAAAGAAACATTATGATGACAACCACAACAAAAAAAAACAATGTCTGGAAAAATATATAAATGAGTAAAAAATAAAGGAATAATAATAATAATAGCAAAAGAAAAACCTGTAAATAGTTCAAAGTCTGGTCGTTGATCTGCAGAAGTGTCCCTCAGTTGTATCAGATGGGGTGCCACAACCTTGGCCCAAAGTATATATCCTTGTCACTCCCTCGGGAACTCCATGCTCTGCTTTTCCTGCTGCTCTGCTTCACACACTTGCCTCCGTGTGGTGGGGTCAGACCAGGTGAGCTCCCAACCCTGTTTCTTCAGTGTTGTTCCTGTAGGACCTTGGGTCAGCAAGGGAACTGACCCAAGTTCCCTTGTGGGGCTGACCATATGGTCCTCTCTGTGCAATGGCTGTTCTGAGTGGGGAGATCATTTTCGAGACTCAATGAGCCAGGATGCACTCCATTCTCTCATCCTCCCCCTTCATTTGCTCTCGTGTGCTTTGGTAAGACATGTACTTCTCTCTGAGCTTCAGCCTCAGTGTTGACCTCCAAAGCAAACTCCCCTGGAGGGAGGGGCAGCTGTTCACATAGTTGGGATTGGGGCTGGGCCCTCATAACCCTCCAGTGCATCGCTGCTCCATGCTGTCATGCCGCATTGGCATCTTGTAACACCAGATTTAAGTTTTATTCCTCTTTCCCTGTGGAGATATAAACAATATACTCCTCTTGGGTGGGTAAGTGTCCCATTCCCCCATTACACATCACCTCCCCGCCTCAGTTGACTACCATATGTAGCCCTGGATTTGGTCTGCCCCCTGCCATTCTACCCAGGAATTTCTGTATACAGTAGCTTTCCCCTCTATGCCCCTTTTATGTTCTATTTGCATTTTTTTAAGCTTACCTCAGTGGACTCATGCTGTACCTTTCCTTTTGTGCTTGGCTTACTTCACTTAACATAATTTCCTCCAGTTCTTCCCATGTGGTGATATGCTTCATGTGTTCATCACTGCTTTTCAGTGATGCATAGTACTCCATTGTATGTATGTATCACAGCTTTTCAATCAATTTATGGAAATCTGGGTTGTTTCCAACTCCTTGCAATTGTGAACTGTGCTGTGATAAACATTGGAGCACAGATGTCTGGCTGTCATTTCTTTCTTGCCTCTTCTGGGTATATTCCAAGTAGGGGATTTGCTGGGTCATATGGTAGCTCAATTTCCATCTGTTTTAGATATCGTCAAATCAATTTCCATAGTGACTGTACATACCTACAGGTCCACCAGCAGTGGATGAGAGTTCCTATCTCCCCACAGCCCCTCCAACACTTGTTGCTTTCTGATTTTATGAATTGTGTTATCTTCAAGGGTGTTAGGTGGTATCTTATTGTTGTTTTAGCTTGCATTTCTCTTATGGATAATGTTTGGGAACATTTTCTCAAATGCTTATTGGCCATTTGGATTTCTGCCTCTGTGAAACTTCTGTTCAGGTTCTTTGCCCACCTTCTCAGTGGGCAGTTAGTTTTCTTCATTTTGGAAGCTATCAGGGTATTGTAAATTTTAGTAACAATGCCTTTGTCTGATGTGTCTTTGTTAAAGATGCTTTCCCAGACTGTGGGCTCTCTTATAACTCTGTTGGCGACTTCTCCTGATGTACCCAGGTGTTTTATCTTCAGTATATCCCACTTGTCAATTTGTGACTTCTCTGTGTTTGTGTCCTTCTCGATTTCTAATACTCTATGTATTCCCTGCCAAAGTTCTCAGGTTGGTCCCAATTCCCTTGTTTATGGTTGTAATAGTTTGGGGTTTTACCTAGAGGTCTGTGATCCACCTTGAGTTTATTCTTGTGAATGGAGTGAGTCAAGGGTCTTGTTTCATTTTTCTACAGGTAGATATTCATTTTTTTTCAGCACCACTTGTTGAAGAGGACATATGTTTCCCATTTGATATTTTGGGGGTCCTAATTAAAGATCAACTGTCTGTATGCTGATACTTTTCTTTCTGGGTTTTCAGTTCTTTTCCATTGGTTTGAGTATCTATCATTTTACCAGTACCATGCAGTTTTGACCACTGTGACTATACAATATATGTTAAAGTCAAGAAAAGTAAGCCCTTCCACTGTTTCTTTTTTCTTGAGGAGTTCTTTGCTAATTCTGGCCTTCTTCCCTTTCCATATGAAGTTGGTAATCATCTTTCCATTTCTTTGAAGAAAGATGAGGGTAATTGAATCAGAATTCCATTAAACTTATATAGTGCCTTGGGTAGAACTGACATCTTAACTATATCGAGTCTTCTGATCCAAGAGCATTCACATATTCAAAGATAGACCACATATTAGGGCATAAGTCAAATCTACATAAATTTAAGTTCATTGAAATCATACATACCTCTCTTGCTGACCACTGTGCCAGAAGATTGGAACTCAACAATAGGAAGATAAAGAAAATAAGGGTAAACAACTGGAGGATGAATAACTCCCTATTGCAAAAAGAGAGTGTACAGGCCTACATCAGAGATGAAATTAGGAGATTTCTAAAAGCTAATGAGAATGAGAATATGCCATACCAAAACCTATGGAACACAGCAAAGGCAGTCATTAGAGGAAGTTTCATAGTATTACATGCACACATAAAAAAGGTGAAAAGACATCTAACTGGTTCATTGGCACAAAACCTACAGCAACTAGAGCAGAATCAACAAGACAATCCAACTCATAGCAAAAGAAAAGAAATAATAAAAATTAGGTCTGAGCTTCAAGAGAGGGAAAATAAGAAAGCGATGGTAAAAATTAATGCAGTTAAAAGTTGGTTCTTTGAAAGGACAAATCAAATCCACAAACCTCTCGTGAATTTAACCAAAGAAAGAAAGGAATACATTTCAATAGCAAGGATGAAGGATGAAAGAGGGTACATTACAACAGACTCTAGTGAAATCAAAAGGATAATCACACAGTACTTTTAAGGATTGTACGCTAATGAACTCAACAACTTGGAAGACATGGACAAATTCTTGGAAGAACAATCCCTCACAAAACCTACACCTAGAAGAAATAGATAAGGTTATCAAGGGATTACCAACAAAAAAAATCCCCTGGACCAGATGGGTTCACTGGAGAATTCTATTAAGCATTTCAGGAAGAACTGACACCAATCGTACACAAGCTCTTCCAGAACCTAAAAATGATGACAAACTCCCAAATTCCTTCTATGAAGCTAGAATAACTCTGATACCTAAACGACGCAAGGATCCCACAAGAATTGAGAACTACAAACCAATTTCCCTAATGAATATAGATGCAAAATTCCTTAACAAAATACTAGCCAACAGAATACAAAAGCATATAAAACAAATAATTCACTATGACCAAGTAGGATTCATACCAGGGATGCAGAGATGGTTCAATATATGAAAGACCATTAGTATCATTCACAACATGGACATGAAAAACTATAAGAACCGCTTAATAATTTCAATAGATGTGGAAAAAGCATTTGACAACATCCATCACCAATTCCTGTTTAAGACACTCGAGAAGATAGGAATGGAAGGAAAGTTTCTCAAGACAATGCAAGCTATATATGAAAAACCAACAGTCAACGTGGGAGTCAGTGGAGAAAAGACTAACACGATCCCACTGAAAAAAAAGGACCATACAAGAATGCCCCTTGTACCCACTCTTATTTAATATCATACTGGAGGTTTTGGCTAACAGCATAAGGTGAAGAAAAGATAGCAAAGGTATTCACCTGGAAAAGGAAGAAGTGAAACTGTCATTATATGCAGGTGATATGATTTTATATATGGAAAATCTCAAAAGCCCTACAAGGGGAGTACTGGAAGCAATAGAGGAGTATGGCAGAGTGGCAGTATCCAGGATCAATAAAAAGAAGCCTATCAGACTGTTCTACACATCCGATAAGTTCATAGAAGAGGAGATTAAAAAGACGGCACCTTTCACAATAGCCAAGCACAAATTCAAATATCCAGGCACATACATGACTAAAAGAACAAAAGATCTATATGAGGAAAACTTCAGAACACTATTACCAGAAACCAAGAGTGACCTGGACAAATGGAAGAATGTCCCATGCTTGTGGATCAGAAGACTCAGTTTTGTTTCTATTCTTATCTTTACACTAATATGATCTTATCCTTACCACCTTAGTGTGATTTGTTTTTTTTATTGGTTTCTTTTGGATTTCCCACCTGTGAAGCACAGAAGGAGGGGATGCACAATGATAACAACTGATATAGCGAATGCAGGGGTGAGGGGTGGACCATAAGGAGGGAAAAAGATCTTGGGAGTTGATAATGGGGTTGAGAGGTTGGAGGGAGCACTAGAACTGATAGTGATTACAAAACTCATATTTAACCATAGGGGTAGGGAGTGGGATGGGGAAAGAATGCTCAAAGACAGATTAGATTATACAATTCCCCTTGATGTGATTGAATGCTTGTGTGATCATACTCAGTTGTATGATATGTAAATTACATGCAAATTAAACTGTTTGGGGAAAAAGAAGACAAAGTAAAGCATTATAGTGAAACGTTCGAAACATTTGAGTTAGAAAATCCAGAGATAAGTAGACTTAGTGTATCTCAAGCTGAAAGAAATGAAGGAAAAGTTCAACTTTCCTTGAGTGGAAACTTGAAAAATCTGTGGAAGAAGTATTGTCAGGGTACTTCTTAGAGACAAGAATGGCAAAACTTTATGTTATATAAATAAATATAATGCTTCAGACATGCTGTTGGGAGAGACTAGTTTCTAGAGAAGGATATCATTAATAAGGTGGAAAGCAGAAGCATAAAAAGAGGAAGGTCCTCAAAAAGATGAATGGACACAGTGGCTGCAAGAGTAACCAGATGTCCCACTTTTTAACAATTTAATGATGTCCTGCTATGTTTTATAATGAAAATGAATATATTACAATGCTATTTTTGCATTCTCTGAAAATTTTCTTTCTCCATAAAGACCAAATTTGTAATCAAGACACCTCCACCCCTCATCCCCGGTCAATGTTATCATGCTTAACATCTAGTCACTTTACGTAAGATGAATTCAAATGCAGTGATTGTCAGGATGGGGTTGGATGTGACAGTGCCTTGTTGTGTTGCACATCAGGTGACTATGCGTCAGACCCAACTTGATGGCACTGAACAGCAACAGCATGAGTCAGATATTAAATGATGCAGGGAACATCAAAAGAAGTCGTCTCTAAAATTAACCAGAGTCATATGCAAACCATAGATCCATGATTATATTTTGGAATCCCACTTAATTCTAGACCCAATCTAAGAATTATCAGTTCTTATGACTTGGCCCTACTTGTTGCTCAATCTCATAAAGAGACTACTACTGAAGATATAGGTGCTACAGCAATGTGTGGTGAAGAAACCAGATGGAGCCCAGGGGTGAGAAAGAATAGTTCCTGGGTTCTTTAAAAACTTCACTTAAGGACTGAGCCCCGGTGGCGTAGTGGTTTAGTGTGGGACTGCAGCACACGGCTTGGCGGTTCAAATCTAGCAGCAGCTCTCCAAGAGCAAGGCTGGGTAGCTCCCACGACCACCAGAGGGCAGTGATGCACCCCCTCCCAAAACAAAAAACAAACAAAAAAACAAACAACAAAACAAAACTTCACTTAAAACAAGCAGTCATCTAAGTGAGGTGTCAATTAAGTTCACATGGAAGATACACAGTAGCCTAAAGTATCCAAGGATTGTAAATAATAATAATATCCAAGTCAGAAAGAGGGAATGGGATAATAGTTTAAATTTTGAATAGTTGGGTTACACAAGGCTATAGATGACACTGAAAGCCCAAAGGCAATTTGCAGGGTTTCCATGTGAATTAACTCTCCAGTAAATCCCCTTTCATCATTGGCTAGAGATGTGAATACATTGCTATCAGGCAGAGTAAATTGGGAAGAGGATTAATGTGGATGTAGTTAGGTTAAATGTAATTCCTTATCATTTGATCTTCATTTTGACCCAGCCAAAAGTTGTTTCAATTTTTTATATTTTACGCCTTCTTTTTGATGGAGGATTTTCTGTGATCTGCCTAGCCATTGCTGTTGGTGTGTTTTCTCCTTGCTTATCTGCTTGCTTCTTGCCTGTGTTTTGCATGATTTTTCTAGATATGAAATCTAGGATAGGTAGATCTATAGAGACAGTAAGTGGGTTAATAATTATCTAGGAGCACGGCAGGGGAGCATGGGGGGAAATGGAGAACTAATAACAATGAGAAAAAGAAGAAAATGTTCTGGAATTGATTGTGAGGATGATTGCACAAAAATTTTAAAATATGGTTGAACAATTAAATTGTATGCTACATGAAGTATATGTTAATAAAAGTATCTAGGAAGAAAGATGACCTCGTTTCCTTACCCATCAGAATGAAAATAAATAGCAGAGTTAGGGTTAAGAAAATAAATATCAGAAAGGTACAACCAAAAGAGATTTGATTATTTTGTGACAAACAAGTTACATAAAACAAAAGGGAAAAAATATCTGGTTGACATTCAGGCACTTTCAGAAGTAGCATATAATAACAAATGGATTGTTAGACATCTAAGAAGTCTTAGAGCAAGAAGTCTAAGATGCATTGAAGTAATTAGTCAAAAACAGGCATCTAGGAATTCACAGAATACCAATTGAAATGTTTCAACCAAATGATGAAGATTTGGATGACCATCTAATTCAAAGAAATCCATACTCATGCCTGAGATAATATTTTTTGTGCCAACCTGGCCAATAAACACATGTGTGATCCATTGAAGGGGGGTTGTTAAATGACTTGGTAAGTTTCGCCTTTCTAGTTCTCTGGGTGCAGCTGCCTTAGCCAGTTCCCTGCCTCAGCTGACAAAGCTCACTTCCTGTAAGACATCTCCAAGGAGAAGCCGCATGGACCTACCCCGATGTAGCCCTGGGTGCTGGAGTAGCCATGTGGAGACCCTGCCTGAACTGAAATGCTTACATGTTCACGATTCAGCTTTCTTCCAGCAGTCTGTATCATGTGTATTTTGTGAGATGGAGGAGGACTTTGTTGAATGGTGTTGGACATAGGGGTTAATGTGGGACTTGTGGACTTGGGTAGCACTGGGTTAAGATGTTTTCTTGATGCACACTTACTCTTTATATAAAAGTCTTTTTTAAAGTAGGAGTTTCGGTGGGTTTGCTCATTCCAAAGAAAAATGACTCAACAGAATGCAAGTAACATTGAACTATATCACAAATGTCACAAGCAAGTACAATTCTACTGAAGATAATTAGAAAGTGGCTGCACATGCACAACTACAGGGAGCTCCCCAAAATTCAGAAGACGGTATGAATGAAAGGTATCATTGCTAAAGTGAGACGGGCTATGGCTGAAAGCAAGGAATACAGGAAAGATGTTTGCTAGTGCCTTGCAGATAATGAAAAGTCATTCAACTGTGGATAATAGATTGTGGACAACTTTTCAAAGAATGAAAGTTACATTCATTGTGCTCATGGAGAACTGTACATAGACTAGAAATGAGTTTTTGGAGCAGAAAAACAGAAAACATGACTTGGCTTCCAGTCAGGAAAGTGGGTGTATCCTTTCACCAAATGTATTCAATCTGTATGCTGAGCAATTAACCTGAAAAGCTTTACGACATGAAGAATATGGCTTTAAGATTGGAGGAAGGCTCACGTAACAATTGTGATAGGCAGATGAGACATCTTTGTTTTATGAAGGTTGGGAGTTCTTGAAGCACTAGAGAAATATGACAGGGTGGCAGGATACAACATCAACAAACAGAAGTTTACTAGACTGCTATACACATCAAGCAGGACCATAAAAGAAGGGATCAAAAAGGTAGTACCCTTCGCTTCTGCCCAAGGCACTAAATAAATTTAATGCTATTCTGATACAAATATCATCAACTTGCTACAAAGAATGGGAAAAACTGATTACCAATATAATATGGAGAAGGAAGAAGGTCAGAATTAGCAGAGAACATCCCAAGAAGAAGGACAAAGTAGGAGGGCTTGCTTTACCTGACATAAGCACCTACTGTACAGCTACAGTGGTTAAAACGGTGTGGTGCAGGTATAATGACAGATATTTAGACCAACGGAAAAGAAATGTGCGTTAGTCTGGGTAGACTAGAGGAACAAATTTCATAGACATGCATATAGATATAAGGAAAAGGTATACATACAAGAGGAACAGGACATTGAGCCCAGTCCAGTTCAAAGTCATAAGTCTGATATTAACCCATATGCCCGAAACCAGTCTATAAAGTCTCCTTCTGACTCACGAAGTCACAGGTCAGTGGATGCAGAGTCCTGGCACTGGCAGAGGTCTCCATGTGGCCGCTCCAGCTTCAGAGGTTTGGCTCCATCAGGGCAAAGCCGTGTGGTCTCTCCGCTGGCTTCTCCAGCTTCTTGGATGCTGCCATTTTGCCTTGTCTGTGATTCATTGCCTCTCAGTCTAACTCCCAACAACTGGGAAGATAGCTTCTCATCTTCATGACAGAAATATCACGAGACTTCCCAGACGTATCAGGAGAAAGCCATGCCCACACAGAGACCTCATTGACTACTCAATGGCTATCTCCAGATTAACAGGTTAGATTCCACTCCTACATCTCAATCATGAAATTAAAATAAGCACAAAAGCACCACAAAATGAAAACCCAGAAATCAAAATATCGATATACAGACAACTGATCTTTGATAAGGGCACCAAAAATATCAAATGGGAAGCAGATGCTCTCTTCAATTAATGGTGCTAGAAAAAAAATGGATATCTACCTGCAGAAAAATGAAGGAAGATCTATAACTCACTCCATGCACAAGAATATGCTCAAGGTGGATCACAGACATTGAGGTAAAACCCAAAATTATCAGGGCCATCAATGAGGGAGTTAGGATAAACCTGAGAACTTTGGAACAGGGAATACATAGACTATCAGAAATAGGGAAGGACACAAACACAGAGGAGTCACAAATTGACAAATGGGATATACTGAGGATGAAACATCTGCATACATTGAAAGAATTCACAAAGAGAGTAATAAGAGAGCCCACAGACTGGGAAAACATCTTTAGCAATGACACATAAGACAAAGGCCTTATTACTAAAATCTATAATACTTTGCTAACACAGAATTTTAAAAAAGCATCATATTTGCCCACTAAGGAGGTAGGCATAAGGTCAAACAGAAGTCTCACAAGGACAGAAATCTGAATGCCCAATAAACATATGAGAAAATGTTTGTGATGATTAGCCACAAGAGAAATGCAAATTAAAAAGAATCTATGAGATACCACCTAACAAATTCAAAGATAGGCTAATACAAAAAATCAGAAAGTAGCAAGTGTTGGAGAGGCTGAGGGGAGAGAAGAACTCTCATCCACTGCTGTTGGACCCATAGATATGTACAGCCACTATGGAAACCAATTTGGTGATATCTGAAACAGATGGAAATTGAGCTACCATATGTCCCAGCAATCCTGCTACTGAGCATATACCCTGAAGAGGCAAGCAACAGGCTATGGCCAGACATCTGTGCTCCAGTGTTCATCGTGGCACAGCTCAAAGTGGCAAGGGGTTGGAAACAACCCACATTTCCATCAACAGATGAATATGTTGGAGTGGCAGGATTGAAACACAGTGGTACCTGCATCCAGTTGAGTATTGCCCAACCTTAAAAAGCAGTGATGAATGCATTAAGCACATCACTGCATGGGAAGTACTGGAGGACATTATGCTATGCGAAGTAAGCCAAGCACAAGGGGGCAAGTACAATATGATTACACTGAGATACGCTTAAGAAATTCAAAATGGGCATACAGGAAAAGCTGCTACATGCGTACATTCCTAGGGTGAGGTGCAGGTACTATGGCAAGGGCCAAACCCTATACAGGGATACACATAGCAGCCAACTAGATAGGAAGGGAAAAGAAAGGGGGGGGCAGATAAGAAAGACAGGGGTAGCAGGGCAACAGGGGAGGGTATTGTTTACATCTCCACAGGATTAAGAGACCTAGTCCAGGCTTCAACCTGGTGAACCAAAACATGAATACGACACAAAGGCAAGTACTAGGGAAGCAATAGAGAGTTCTACGGGCCTACTCCAATCCCAGCTACACGGACTCTCTCCTCCCCCTGCAAGAAGGCAAACTAATCTTTCTTGAGAAAGTTACAACCTGAAGACTACTTACAAGTGAAGATGGGAGATTTCATCTCACTTAGCTTGGACACATTATCGAGAGAAAGCAACCCTTGGCAAAGACATCATGCTTGGGAAAGTAGAGAGTCAGTCAGCAAAAAAGAGAGGGAGTCCTCAAGGAGATGGGTTGATACAGTGACTGCAACAATGGACTCAAACATAACCATTGTGAGTGTTGCACAGGCGGCCTGGGGCTTTCTCTGCTGTACCTGGGGCCATTTCGAGCTGACTGGATGACACCTAACAGCACGCAGGAAAAGATACCATAGAGAGTGATGTTTTTAGATGTCACGAAGAGTAGCTGAAAGATAGAAGAAAAAAATGAGGGAAGGGCTAAATTCTCCCTATTTGCATAGAGTGATAATAAAAAGCAGGAAATTTGGATAAATTATACAAACAACCAGTTCACAAAAAATTTTAATGAAGTGGTTCCTAAATTTATAAATATGCTCAATCTCATCTATAATTAAAGAAAAGAAACAAAGACATTGGAATATGATTTTCCATCTATAAGATTGACAGAAACTAAAAGGAGTGTTGCTATCATATAGACGAGGGCACAGGAATTCACGTTCCCACACTGTAAATATAAAATGGCATCACGTTTTGAAGAGCAATTAGGCAAAAGATGCCGAATTGTTAAGTGCCTTGCTTGCTGACCAGCAAAGATGCATGTATGCACCACTGATTGTTACACCACCTATTTAGAAAGACACAACAAAATAGAAACCCCACAAATCTTATTGAAGAAAATCTTTTTCCCCAATAGGAGACTTATTGATGGCGCATCTATGTAGTGGAAAATTATGAAAACATGAAAGAAGCATAAGATTGAGCATTGCTGTAACTGTAAAATTTATTGTTGAACGACTAGAGCAAAATTCTAGTAGGCGCCCTTTTGTATAAAACAGGGGAAAAATGACAGGTTTATTTTAGCAGAAGCAAAGAATTGAAAGTGAACTTCTCAATAAGTGTTTTTCTGTAGATTAAGCCTTTGACGAATCTTCTTCTGACCATAGTGCAGGGCTGTGAATAACCTTGTTACCAGACCAAGAATAAAGTGGATTATGGTAGATTGAGTTAGGTTAAAATGCAACATCTTATAATTTTATCTCCCTGTTGACCGGTTTGTTTGTTTAGGTTTAAAAAGAAAAAGGGAAGGGGGAATACTCATGGATAAAGCCTTCAGTAAATGGCCCCTGTTAGTCCTGGTAGACTAGAGAAACAAATTCATGGAGACACTCACATATGTATAAAAAAGAGATCTATATATAAGAACAGTTGAATATTGAGAAAACAGTCCATATCAAGTTCATAAGTGCAAGATTAGCCCATATGCCCAAAGACTTTGAGTCCAGTGGCATTGTAAGCCTCTTAATGCTGGCAGGAATGTCCATGTGGCTCCTCCAGGCCCATGGCTCTGGCTGCATCAAGGTAGATCCATGTGGCTTTTCCTGAGAGAAGCCTTGCAGGGGAGAGTCTTGTCAGTAGAGTGTCTCCCAATAAGTGAGCCGACACACACACACACGCACACACACACATATACACACACACACACACACACAGAGAGAGACAGAGAGAGAGAGAGAGAGACAGAGAGAGAGAGAGAACAACCTAGCTCCAAGGAGGAAAATCCAGAAATCTTCAGAATCATCAGGGGAAGGCCACGCCCACACAGAGATCATATTGGCTATAACCTGAATGGCAGACTCCACTCCACTCCATCATTCTTAATGCTCTCAAGTCCCAACTGACACCAGATTATGTAGCTACCACATACCCTGATCATAAACCAAGGATGTGAATAGCCTTGCTATCATTCAGAGTACATTGAAAAAAAGCATTATTGCAGATGCAGCTAGGTTACGTTAAATTTAACACCTTCTTGATG
>PVJH01042162.1:0-14563 GCA_004026705.1 Nesogale talazaci
CTCCAGCTTCCTCTAATCCTCATGGTATCTCTATTCTCATTATTGGCCCTGACGGCTTTATCTGCCCTGGATTCCCTGTGTTGCAGACTTTTATCTGTAGCCATGTACATGTTCTGGTCTAGTCAGATTTGTAAGGTAGAACTGAGGTCATGACAGTGGGGGAGGGGGGTTAAAGAACTAGAGGAAAATTGTATGCTTCATCATTGCTACATTGCACCCTGACTGGTTCATCTCCTCCCCATGACCCTTCTGTAAGGGGATGTCCAGTTGCCTACACATGGGCTATGGGTCTCCACTCCACACCCCCCCTCATTCACAATGATAAGGGTTTCTTTGTTCTCTGATGCCTGATCCCTGGTCCCATCATCATCTCGTGATCACTCAGGCTGGTGTGCTTCTCCCATGTAGACTCTGTTGCTTCTCAGCTAGATGGCTGCTTGTGTATCTTTAAGCCTTTAAGACCCCAGATGCTATATCTTTTGATAGCTGGACACTATCAGCTTTCTTCACCACATTTGCTTATGTACCCATTTTGTCTTCAGTTATTGTGTTGGGAAGGTGAGCATCACAGAATGCTGGATTATTAGAACAAAATGTTCTTGTGTTGAGGGAGTACTTGAGTCACGGCCCAATATCTGTCTGCTACCTTACTACTTAACATATAAATATAAGTATATAGATCTATTTCCTATCATTATATATATTAAAATATATTTACATTTGTACATGCCTGTATTTAGAGCTCTGTAAATTTCCTTTACCTCCTGGTTTTTTCCTCTATTTCCTTTTTTTTTTTGGGGGGGGGACCCATCACTGCATTCAGGTGGTGGGAGTAGGAGGCCCAGCCTTTGCGCTGTGGAGCTGGAATTGAACCTCCATCCCAGTGGGCTGCAGTCCTGCGCACAACCACTACACCACTGGGGCTCAGCCTCTATTTCCTTTTACTTTCCTCTTGCCCCACTATCATATTCAGCAACATTCAGGTGTCAATAACTCCTCTCGGTTACATTGCCCTTGATTAAGCCCCACCAGGCCTCCTACACCCTCTCTCCTTTGATTTTAGTTGCATTCACGTCTTGGTGCATGGGGTCCCATTTAGTTTTTCAAGGGTAGCAAGGGCTTTCCTATGAGAATTTCATTGGCGAACTTTCCCCCATTCACCATACAGTCTTTTTTTTTGGGGGGGAGGGGGCATCACGGCTCTCCGGTGGTGGGAGTAGGAGGCCCAGCCCCACTGCTGGAATTGAACCTCTGTCCCAGTGGGCCGCAGTCCCGCGCACAACCACTACGCCACCGGGGCTCAGCCCCACCATACAGTCTTGATCTTTACCCCTGACCTAGTACAAATGGAAACACACAAAATTCTTTGCTGAAGGTTGGAGAGATGGAAACACCATCAGACATGTCAAGAGATGATGGCTTCACATCTTGATATTTTTGTTTGATGCAGGTTCCGAAGATATTTTTTAGCAATACTGCTTAATTTGCTTTCATATTTTTAAAATCCAGAAATAAAGGGGAAAGTCTATTTTTATTCAGTACAAAGGCTGGAGAGGATTACCCTTGTAACCTGTGTAATGAAAAGAAGTGTAGACCTCACCTTGAAGGGGGGCCCAGACGGTGGAGCCCGACACTCCCTATTAAAATAGGGTAGGTTAAAAAATAGATAAATATGATGGCAACAAGTGTGCAAATGTGATCTGCATACAACTGGTGTATGCGTTGATCATGATGGGAGTTGTATGCGGGCCCGATAAAATGATTTATTTTTTAAAAAGGGAGTGGGAAAGAGGAACTTATACCAAGGCGTCCCTCCTGTAGAAACTATTTGGAAATGAAGATGGCAACATGTGTACAAATATGCTTGAGACAAGTGATGTAAGGAATGTTGTAAGAGCTGTAAGAGGCCCCAATAAAATCATCGGGAAAATAAATCAATAAATCAACAAAATAACGCTGATGAGGAAGAACTGGAGAACAGACACAAAGATAAGTAGCCTGCCTATCCAAATCCCTGAGGCCTCTTTCCGCAGAGGAAGAAGTTGGCAAACATAACACTTCACTGGCTCCACAAGAGTCGGCATCCTAGTCATCCATGGGAAGGAGTGTGCAAGCGTCCTGGTGAAAACGCACACGTGAGGCCCAAATAAAGAACCACAGGGGCTTGCTTCCACTTACTCATACATAGCTTCATCATCTCTCCGGCTTTTTCTCAAGGATCTGGTAATTTGCCATTTCTTGCCTAAGGGGAGAAAAACATTTCTGTTTAGCACGAGTTCGCTGTGGCTGTGATTTTCGAGTTTTGGGGTCCTTAAAGGTCCCGCAGGTCTAAGGCATCTGGAAAGAACCACTGCCAGGAGCCAGACTTCCAGACAAAGAGCTGGTGGGCGGTAAAGCCAGCAGTGAAGCTCAGGCCATCTGCCCAGAGTCTACGAGCTGACCAATAAGAGCAGGGACCCTGTGGGCTGTGTGTACTTCCTCACGCTCATTTTCCAGGGTCAAGCTTGGCATCTAGGTGACCTTTAGAAACGCAGATGCTGTGAGGAGGAAGTAGGGTTTTTAAAAATGGGAACGGCAGCTTGTAATTTGTTCCGAACATAGAAGCTATCATCAATGATGACCTGCTTATTTTCAAGGAGGAGATCAAGACAAAAGGTCAGACTTTTGCCTGGGGTCATAATCTTTTGGGTCCATATCGACGAATGAAAAAAGATCTTAAGATAGAGGATCTCTAATCAGAATGCGAATCTTGTTTTAAAACAGCAACCAGTTTGGGTGCCCAGAGGGTCACTAGAATTAGGAACCGACTTGATGGTACCTAACGATGACATAAGTTGTTAAGAGGAGAGGTCATTGAACTGGGAGTCCTGAAGACCTGAGTTCTAGTCCTAACCCCACCACCAACCCCTACAGGTCCTCAATCAAGGTGCTATCTACCTCCATAGTCTTCAAAAGAGGCCAAGAGGCTCAGCTCCATGAGAATCCACTTTCTTTCACCTCTGGTGCCTCCGGACCTGTGAGCACCGGGTTAAGCAGGCTGCCAAGGCTGTCTGGAGGCAATGGGAATGACAGCACTTTCGCCCCTGAGCAGTCTGCCCAAGGTACTCCAGAGGAACGTGTATTTATCATTCCCAAGTGTCCTCGTGGCTTAGGTTATTATTCAAAGGAATGGACTCTAAAGCAAAACCATCCTTGAGCGAGTGATTTCCCATTTCTGGAGATAACTAGCAAAGTGAAAAACCCACACTTAGACGATCTAAAATTCATGATTTCTCCAGGTAGCTATAGATTTAGGTCAAGACTGGCAAACAGAGCTGGCAGAGGTGGTTTACCATTCAGGGTAGGACCTTAGAGTAGGTGATCATGGTGGCCAAACAATAAGTGAATCATAGATTGAGTTCAGAATGGCCAAGTGAGTCATAGATTGAGTCCATATTTCACTCCACCAGATGATGTTTTGCTTTGTTAGACATTCTACAGACTCATATTCTCAACAGTGCCCAAGATAAGACACTGTGTTGAGCAGCCGTTGGAGCACACTGTGTCTTGAAACAGATTCTGCTTTTACTTAACTACTTAGGGCTGGAACTGAGCCTTGGTGATGAGGCCTTGGTTACATGTTGGACTGCTAACCTTAAAGTCAGCTGTGTGAAACCACCAGCTGCTCTGCAGGAGCAAAGCGGGCCTATCTACTCCCATAGGCACCAAGACTGAGATTAGAAGTGAACCTCTTTCCCTTCTCCCATCTAGGGAAATTGAGACTCATGGATATAAGTTCGTGGCAGAGGTAGGCTTCATAACCAGAATGCATGATGCGAAATCAGGTTTCAACTCAAACTTCAAGGCCCAAAATGAATTCTCCTGCCCTAAAGAGTCCTAAAGCACCGATAAACCACCCACCCAGGTATGGTGGCCATTACCTTGTCTTAGTTGCCTCCTACAGACACAGAACAGGATGAGGCCAAGGCCCAGAGAAACAACGATCATGGTCACAGCTAAGATGACCCAGAAGTTGTTCCTCCACCAATCCATTGCAGTGGAAACCTGAAATAGAAGAGGAACAGAAATAGAAGAATGATCCAGGAATGAAGGACACCCTGGAATGGTGGTGGGGTGTGCTTATCGACCATGTGTGCTTAGGAATCAGACAGGCATGAGTTCACATTCAGATACTTTCAATTAGTAGATGGGAGACCTCAAACAAATCACTTAGCCTTTTCTGATCCCCAACTCCCCTTCTGTAATATGAAAATAACGTGAAGTCCCTGAGTAGTGGGAATGGTTTATATGCTCGGCTACCAACCCAAAGATTGGAGGTTCCAGTCTACCCTGTATGACCCTGAGGAACAAAGACCACACGATTTACTTCTGGAAAAGCAGCCGTGGAAAACCCAGGAGAGCACAATTCTACTCTGACACTTTTGGAGCAGCCATGAATCAGGATCAAATTGATGGTAGTGGTGGTTGAAAGCCAAACCCAGCCCACACCACTGCCATCAAGTTGATTTTTACTCATAAAGATCCTCTATAGGCTTTCTGAGGCTGTCAGTCTTCAGGGGATGTGGCAGTCTCATACGTTGGTGCCAATTTGACTAAGAGTGTAGGTGTGGAGTCTAGCCTGTCAATCTGGAGATAGCCAATGAGATCTGTGTGGGCATGGCTTTCTCTGGGAATTCTGGGAAGTAATCACAGTATTTCCCATTGAAAGTGAGAGACTGCCGAGCCCTGGTGGCGCAGTGGTTGTGTGCGGGACTGCGGCCCACAGGGTTGATGGTTCAAATCTAGCAGCAGCTCTCCAGGAGCAAGGCTGGGCTTCCTACTCTCACCAGAGCAGTGTTGCAGGAAAAAAAAATTGTAAAAAATAAATGAGAGACTATACATTCACTTCCTTGGAGATGAACTACTGACAAGATGAGATGACAGCGTCCTGATAGATCCTGATTCCTGGAGACTGGAAGAGCCGGAGGAGAAGCCACATGGGCTTACGCGGATGGAACCAAACTTCTGGGGCCGGAGAAACCATGTGGAGACTCCTGCCAGTGCTGAGATGCTTCTACCACCAATGCATACTGCTGATGGACCCTGAGCCCTGGAAATGAGGATCCATTGGGAGACCCCTGCCAGCATCGGGATGCTTCCACTGCCACTGGATACACAAGACTCTGCATCCTGTGATTGGCCTGGTGTCATTGCATGCGCCTCCTGAGTTGGAAGGAGACTTTATAGACTGGTATTGGACATATGGGCTCATATTGGACTTAGGACTTTGGACTGGGACGGGATGCTTTCTCATGTTTCGCTTCCCTTGTATATAAACATTCCCCTAATACCCATATGCGTGTTTATGAATTGGTTTCTGTAGTCTACCCAGATGAACACACGGGAGTAGAAAGTTTCATCTTGATGCCATGAAGTGGCTGCTGTGCCTGCATTGCTGAACTCGCACACAAGCAGCTCGAGGGGTAACCTGATGGTGGTGGTGGTGGTGGTGGTCACTTTACACATGATGCCGCTGTGACCGATTTTGCTTATATTGCCAAACATGTAGCAGGGTGGGGAATGTGGCCTTTAAAATAAACTCACAGCATTTGTTTTTATATAAAAGGATAATATAGACTTCATAACAGGAGATACAGAATTTTAAGGATTTTTGCTGGAGGATTGGTTGGCTAAATATTTTGATACGTCTCTTTAAATGGGGGTGCGGTCAGAGGTGGAAGGTGATGACACAGAGTAAGCTGAATTGGTTAGTATGAGGAAAGCAGCAAGAACTCGGGGGTTAAGTCTCTAGGACAGTCTTAGGAAAGAGTGACAGCTTAAGGACAAATTAAGACGCCAGAAACCCATAGAATGATCAGCTTCAAAAATTCAAGTACGTGGAAATCAAACAACATTTTCCTTGAGAACATCTGGATCATTTAAGAAATAAAGAACACAATCAAAATATTCCTTGAAAGAAGTAAGGACAAACATACAACATACCAAAACCTTTAGGATATGGCCAAAGCAGTATTCAGAGGGCAGTTTATAACAATAATTGCACACATCAATGAGCAGAAATAATTCAAATAAACACCATAACACATCAACTACAGTTGGAAAAAGTTCAGCAAACAAACCATCTGATATTGGGAAAAAATATTAGGGCAGAAATAAATGAGTCCAAAAGTTGAAAAACTATAGAAAAATCAGTAAGACAAGAATTTGGTTCTTCAAAAAGATTTAAAAAGCTAATAAACCACTGTCAAATCTAGCAAAAAAAGAATGAGACAAAAACAAATTCTACAAATCAGAAATGACATGGAAGAGAGAGAGCTGGGGGAAATGAGGGGAGTGTCAAAAAACCCAGGGATAAGGGAAGAATAAATGATCTAAAATTGATGACAAGGAGGCTGAATATGATAGTAGGATGGGAGGAAAGTAAAAGGAAATAGAGGAAAATACTTGGGGGCATTGGACTAAATACAGGCATGCATATATGTAAATACCTTTATATACAATGACAGGGGAATAAAGATGTATATAAACTTATGGATAAAGTATAACAGTAGCAGATGAACATTGGGCCTCCACTCAAGTACTCCTTCAATGCAAGAACAATTTGTTCTACTAACACTGCATTCTGTGATGTTCGCCTTCCCTGACATGATTACTGAAGACAAAATGGGTGCACAAACAAATGTGGTGAAGAAAGCTGATGGTGCCCAGATAACAAAATACATAGCGTCTGGGGTCTTAAAAGCTTGAAAATAAACGAGAGGTCATCTAGCTGAGAAGCAACAAAGTCACATCAGCACATCAGCTTGTGTGATCATGAGGTGTTGAGATTGGGTGTCAGGCTTTAAAAACCCAAAACAAAACAAAACATATCAATAGGAGTGAAAGGGAGGTTAAAGTGGAGACCCAAAGCCCATCAGTAGTCAATTGAATACCCCCTGTCAGAAAGGCCTCAGGAAAAGAAGAACCAGTCAGAATGTAGTACAGCACTGATGAAACACACAACCTTCCTCTGATTTGTTAATGTTTTCTTCCTCACCTCCCCAACTTCCATGACCCCAATTCTATCTTACAAATCAGACTAGACCAGAACATGCACAGTAGTACAGATAAGAGCTACCAACATGGGGAATCCAGAACAGATAAACCCCTCAGGATCAAGAAGGGGAGCCCCTAATAAAGTGATTTAAAAAAAAAAAGCAGAAAAAAAATTAGCCTAAAAATGATTGATTGCCAAATAAAAAAAATCAGAAATGAAATGGATGATATTACAACAGATCCAAATGAGATTTTAAAGTCATACGATAGAATGAAAAATTCTATTCTGACAAATTTGAAAATCTAGAAACAGTGGATAAATTTCTAGAAATGCATTATTTGCCTACATTAGCACAGAATGATGTTGAAAATCTTAACAAGCCAAAACCAAGAAGAAATAGATCTTGTCATTAAAAGACTCTCAGCATATGATGCCTCCCCCCAAAAGACTCTCAGCATCAAAAAAATCTGTGTCCAGATGGTGTCAGTGGGGAATTCTATCAAACATTCAATTTTATATAAACTATTTCACAATATATATGAGTGGATATTATACTATTAAATTCATGCTATGAAGAAATTATTTCGAATCCCTAAACTAGGCAAAGACATCCTCACAGTTCAAAATCACAGACCACTATCTCTAATGAATACAGATGCTAAGATTGTCAGTAAAATCCTAGACAACAACTAAACTTCAAAAAAGCATCATGATCAACTGGAATTCTTACCAATTTACAAGGATGACAATATTGCAAAAAGAATCTTTATAATTTATCATGGAAACAAAATGAAGGGGGAAAAATAATGATTTTATTAGTTGATGCAGGAAAGGCATTTGACAAAATTCAACACCCATTCTGGATATAAACACCCAATAGGATAGGTAGTGAAGGGAAATTTCTCAACATAATAAAAGCTGTATATGCGAAACCAATAGACTATCTCACTTAATATTTATATAGTCATAGAAGAGATGAAGAGCTCTTTATTTGCAGGCAACATAACATTATATATAGAACACTCCAAAGATTCAATTAAATAATTCCTTGAACTAATTGAAAAAGTCTGCAGTGCAACAAGCTATAAGAAACCAGTTGGATTCTGGTGCATTAAGTATGATGATATTGAGGCTGAGCCCCGGTGTAGTGGTTGTGCATGGGACTGCGGTCCACTGGGTTGGAAGTTCAAATCCAGCAGCAGCTCTCCAGAAGCAAGGCTGGGCCTCCTACTCCCACCACCAGGGTAGTGATGCCCCCCCCCCCACCAAAAAAAGGATGATGATATTGAAAAAGATAACAAAAGAGCAATGTCATTTACAACTACTACCCCAAAAATAAAATATTTAGGAGTAAATCTTATGAGAGACACAAAAGACTTGTACAAGGAAAACTACTACTACACTCCTTCAAGAAACTGAAAGAAATACAAATGGAACAAGACTAGACTAAACACTGTGAAAATGTCAATATTGCCAAAAACACTTTACAAATCCCATGCAAGTCTGATCTACATCCCACCACAGTTCTCCAAGGAAATGGAAAAAATAATCACCAACTTTATATGGAAAAGAAAGAAAGAAAAAAAAAGAAACCTAGGATAAACATTTATAGAATAAAACAAAACGGGAGCCCTTTAATTCCCAGACCTTAAAACCTGCTATATGAGGGGGTGCCCCCTATCAAAAAACAAAACAAAACAAAAAACCAATTTTTTCAAAGCTATGTATTTAATTTTTTTTGGGGGGGGGCTTTTTTTTTGGGGGGGGCATCACTGCTCTCCGGTGGTGGGAGTAGGAGGCCCAGCCCCATTGCTGGAATTGAACCTCCGTCCCAGTGGGCCGCAGTCCCGCGCACAACCACTACGCCACCGGGGCTCAGCCCTGTATTTAATTTTTTACCTCAATAATTTTTTTGTGTGTGTGGCATCACTGCCCTTGTGGGAGTAGGAAGCCCAGCCTTGCTCCTGGAGAGCTGCTGTTGGATTTGAATCGCCAACCCAGTGGGCTGCAGTCCTGCACACAACCACTACGCCACCGGGGCTCAGCCAATTTTTTAAAAAATAAAACAACCTTATCACCTTCAAAGTATTCTCCATTACATTTAAGACATTTGTCACGCGGAGCCCTGGTGGCGTAGTGGTTGTGTGCGGGACTGTGGCCCACAGGGTTGGCGGTTCAAATCCAGCAGCAGCTCTCCAGGAACAAGGCTGGGCCTCCTACTCTCACCAGGGCAGTGATGTGCAAAGAAAAAAAAAGAAGAAGAAAAGGAAAAAAAAAGGACATTTTTCAAACCTGCAATTCCATTCTTGGAAACATTTTAAAAATTCATCTGTTCAGATGCTTGACAGTACCTCTCTCTTTTTTTTTCTTCACCTCTTTTACACTGTCAACTCTCTGTTCGTTCACGTACCTCTTCATTTCCAGAAACAAAAAGAAGTTGCATGGAGTGAGATCAGGTGAGGGAGGTGAGTGTGGCAAGAGAGGCATGCTGTTTGTTTTTTTTGCCCCAAACTAGCATACTGAGTGTTATGAAGCACAATGTTCACAAAACCAGTGCCCGGTCTGCCACAAATCAGGCCTTTTTTTGGTTACACAATCTTTTCGGAACTTTTAAACAGAAAACTTGGCAAGTAGACTGACCTGGTGGAAAGAGCTTCAAGCGTGCTACAAGTCAATATTTTCATCCATCAGAGAAGTTGATGGAGGTCCAGAAAGAGGTTTGTCATCAATCAACATTTCCCTGTTTTAAAATGAGAAGAACGCGCATACACTTGAGTTTTCCCCATAGCCTCTGTCCTTGTAAGCTGTGTTCAGTATCACAGCAGTTTCTGTGGCGTTTGTCCTAAGTAGGAAACAAAATGTCACAGTCGCATGTGGTTCTCTCAAATCGGTCATCATGAGGTGTGAGGGAAACTGCTTTTATGAAAAAATTCACTGTGACCAGAGAAAGCCTTCCTAGGCAATGCCACTGGGTGCACTAACACAGAGTGAGTTGCTCAATGCTCACCTAGCAGGAAAAATGTGTATTGCAAAAATTCTGCCCAGCAGAGCTTTTTTTCTGTTTTTTTTTTTTTTGGAGAAGTACCCCCTCGTATAGTTACAGTAATCAAAGCAGCCTGGTACTGTTACAATGATAGATATGAAGACTAAAGGATTAGAATTGAGAAATCAAAAATACAATCAAATACTTTTAGACATTTAAGATTTGGTAAAGGACTAAAACATATGAAGTGGTCAAGAGATAGACTTTTCAACAAATGGTGCTGGAAAAACTGGATCTTCAAAAAGAACCAGAACCCATACCGTACACTGTGGACAAAAAAAACCCCTCAAAATGTATCAAAGACCTAAATATAAATCACACAGTTATAAAGATCATCGATGAAAAAATAGGGACGTAAGGATCCTAATACAGGGTATAAATATACTACTGAACATAATGAAACTTTCCACACTATAGAAGACAATAAAGAATGGGGATTTACTAGAATGTTACATTTATGCACATCAAAAGACTCCACAAAAAGACTCAAAGAGAACCCTCAGATTGGGAAAAATATTCAGTATCACTATATCAGATAAAGGGCTAATCTCTAAAAATCTTAGAAATCTACAACATCTTATGAAAGATACAAATAACTCAATGAGAAAATGAGCACAAGACATGTACTGACAATTTATCAAAGATAACATCCAGCTGGTCATGAGGAAATGTGCACAAACATTAGCAATAAGAGAAATACAAATTAGAACAACGATGAGATATCACCTCACATGAACATTTTTGGAAAAATTTCATAAAGCAAAAAATAATAGATACTAGCTGAGCCCTGATGGCACAGTGGTTGTGTGCAGGACTGTAGCCCACAGGGTTGATGGTTCAATCCAGCAGCAGCTCTCCAGGAGCAAGGCTGGACTTCCTACACCCACCAGGGCAGTGATGTGAATGAAAAAAAAATAGATGCTGGAGAGGATGTAGAAAGATAGGGACCCTTTTACATTGTTGGTGAGACTTTAGAATTGTACAATTGTTGGAACTCAGTATAGCACTTCAACCACTATGCCACCGGGGCTCAGCCCAGCACTTCCTTAAACAAATGTAAATACAAATACCTTATGATTCAGCAATCTCTCTACTGAGAGAAATCAAGAACATAACATGAATAGATATATAATATATATGTTTATAAACCCCAGTTATGGAAGAATGGATAAAAAAGTTCTGGTACATTCAACTATGGAATATTATGCATCAATAAAAAACAATGCTGGGTTGGGCCCTTGTGGCGTAGTGGTTGTGTGCGGGATTGCAGTCCACAGGGTTGACGGTTCAAGTCCAGCAGCAGCTCTCCAGGAACAAGGCTGGGTTTCCTACTCCTGCCAGGGCAGTGATGCCAAACACACACACACACAAGACCAATGCCAATTCAAACACTGCATGACATAGACAAAGCTAGAGACCATTGTGCTTAGCAAACTCAGGCAGTCTTACAAATATAAATATTTAATAACACCAATGTTGTAGGAAAAGATAAAGAAGATGAAATGTATTTAACACTCCAACACCAGCAGCTCTCCAGGAGCAAGGCTGGGCCTCTTACTCCCACCAGAAGGCAGTGATTGCCTCCCCCCCAAAAAATAACCCACCAACAAACACAATTTAGATGAATATAATGAGGCCAGAGATAAACATGAGAACAAGGAGAGAGGAGGGGCAGGTTGTTGAGGGGAGGGGGGAGGATGGGAGGATGAGGGGAGAAAATGAACCACATATATGGGGAGTTTAATAAGCTATTGCTGGAGATTTCATTCCTTGAGATGGACTGTGTAAATATATATGGTATATATGTGTATATTTTAAAACAAAAAACTCCTCTTATCCTTATCCCTTAAACCTAAATAGTGATGCCTTTAAAAAAAAAAAAAGGAGGAGGAGGAAAAGTAAAAATGGATCTGGCATCTTTAGTGACAAAGATGCTCAGCTCAAACAAACAAGAAGGAGGTAGCAATATTTTCGATCAGGAACTGAAATGACCCCCTTGCTAGAATAACCAACCATTTCAGCTTCCAAAGGGAGCATTCGTCCACGGACAAGATTCCGAGAGCTAGAAAAGGAGGATGAATGGAAGCGGGAAACCCAAGGAGGAAGTGGGATAAGTGATGAAATGTTGCTGGGATTGCAATGGATAAGTTGGAACAAAATGCGTATGAGCTTGTTGAATGTAAGGGGAATAAATCTGCCTGTCAAACCATCACTGTGTTAGTCTGGGTAGACTCGGGAAACAAATTCTTTCTTTCTTTCTTTCTTTCTTTTTTTTTTTTGTGTGGCATTACTGCCCTGGTGGGAGTAGGAAGCCCAGCCTTGCTCCCGACGGGAAACAAATTTATAGACATTCATGTATATAAGAAAGAGCTTCATATACAAGAGCAATTGAATTTTGAGAAAACATCCCAACCCAGGCCAGATCAAATCTATAAGTTTCATATTAGCCCAAATATCTGCTACCAATCTATAAATCCCTTTTCTGACTCAGGAAAAGCATGCAGTGATACACAATGCAACATGATCACAGACCAGTGAGTGGGTGGAAAGTCTTGTGGATCCAGTGGCAGCAGAACCATCCCAGTGCTGGCAGTAGTCTCCACATGGCTCCTTCAGCTCCAGGCCTCTAGCAGAGCTCCATTTGTCTTCTCTACAGGGATGTGTCACAGGGAGTCAGTGTGTGTCTTTCCTCCAATGAGTTATTTATCTCCGTGGTGCCTCCAAATGAGGTCAAGCTGAGGCCTGATTGACAGGCTGCACTCCACCCCTTCACTCTTAAGTCTCAAACTGACAGAAGATTATGTAACTACCACGTTCACCTAATTTACAATAAAAAGTAAAAAGAAGAAGAAGAGATGGAAGAAAAGGATAGCTGAAAATTCGCGCACTGAAATGCCCCACACAGTATGAAATGATGAGTGGATTTGCCTAACTTTCCATTTTCAGCTATTGTCTGTACTGTACTGTATTATATGCTATGTTGCAATCGTCCTCTGTTATCATTCATCTACAATGACATTGTTCAACAGAGCCTGGAGGAAATGACCTTTGTGCAGTGATTTTTTTCATGCTAGGAGTGACATTAGGCAAGAAGAGAGAAGAATAGCTGCCATCTCCCCATGACAGTGGGCAACAGATTACAGGATGGGTGAATAGAAGTGTCCCAAGGAATTCCAGAGGTGGGGGGGCCTGAACTTCCATGGTCTGTAGAATTGACACCTGTTCCAGTTCACTTGGACATTAAAGCTAAGACCTGCAGCACATCCTGGAATGCTGGTTGTGTGAGAATGACCTTCGGGTGCCACCATGTAGCCAAAGCAAACTGACCCATTCCTGTGGTATCATTTCAGATCCTCGTTTTTGAAAGAGGTGAAAGAAGCAGAGGGTCAGGGGCAGCATTAGGCTTATGCCAAAGCCATCATTACTACGATGGTCTCTTCCATGACCAATTGCTCAGATAACTGACCATCAAGGTAGGCAGACAGGCAGATGTTTTATTGCAGATTATCTTTGCAGGATACACAAAAGACATCGAGGGATGAAAAAGAGCATGGTGGTGGTGGTGGTGGTGGTGGGGAGAGATGGTGAATGGAAACTTGATTCTCAGTTGCCTCCAATGAAATTTGGCTTAGCAAGTGCCGATCACCTTCGAGAGGAGCCCTGGTGGCATACTGGTTACCCATTGAACAGCGAAGTGCAAGGTGAGTCGTTTGAAGCCACCAGATATTCCACGGAAGAAAGGAAAGGCTTTCTATGCCCCGAAAGAGCTGTAGTTTTGCCTGCAGCCATTAGCCTCTCCCCAGGAGAAAGACGAGGCTTTCTAGCCCATGCCTCCACTCTCAGAAATCCACAGGGGCTGGTCTGCTCTGTTCTGTGGAAGCACCGTGAGAAGGAATCAACTGACTGGCAGTGAGTCTGTTGTTGTTGTTGTTGAATTGACGTTAAACGAGCACAGAACTTAAAAAGAGGTCACAGATCAGAAGATGGGCTCTTAGTTCACTAAGCCCGAGTTGAAATGTCCATCTCACCTTCTTAGGTCTGGGAGAGCGGCTAGATGAATGGAGGCACGGAGAGGTAGGTAGAGAGGTGATTCTTCTTTCCCTCGCCTCAATTCACTTTGCTTTTATCCCAATGTTTGCTTGCTGGGTGCCATACTTTCGCTTATGCTTTCTGCCTCTGTCTTTTGGCTTTGCTCCTGAAGATTTCCCACCAAAAGCAGCATAAACTAACTCTTGAGGTGGTCGAAGTGGATCCAGGGGATCAGGGAACATGAAAAACTGTTGCATCTGAGGAGCATGACGAGGCGCGAGGGAGTGGGTGGGAAGGCAGGAGACTGTCGGGGCTCACTAAAAATCCTTCGGATGACTCAATTTTTGAACGGCTTGAATTTGCTTTAATAAAACCTAAAAGAGATTGAGTCAATTATTGAGTCCCCCGTTGCTGTAGAGTGAATTTCGACACATAGCAGTCCTCGAGACGGAGCA
>PVJH01042163.1:0-14481 GCA_004026705.1 Nesogale talazaci
CCCCCCCCCCCCCCCCCCCCCCCCCCAGTTCCTGTACCTCTTGGCTGTTCATCCACAGCTAACAGAGCCCTCTTCTGTCTCACAGTCTGGCCTAGTCTTCCCCCCCTGCAGGCAGCTGGAAGCCCACAGCGCCTTCCCTAGCTGCTGAGCAAAAGCCTGGAACTTGGCTTGCAGATCTGGCACTTCAAGGGACAAGGCTCACACACCTCACACCTCTTAAACTGCTCCCTCTGGACACTGCCTGTGCTGGGGAAAGGAACAGCAGGTTCCACGTTAGTGGTTTAAGACCCGTGAGTGTTCACTGACCTAGCATATTGCATTTTTTACACACGCTAGCTCCACCCCGCCCCCCTTCTTTTCATTGAACACCCAGTGAAGCTCATTAAGTGAGATAAAATGTGTGAAAGTGCTGCCACACATCTCAGGGACTGAAATGTGTTGGAATGCTATCCCCAATAACTGTGGAGATAATCCTATTTGGAAGTGGGGGTTCATTGTGTTAAAAACAGTGGTAGAATCTGAAACACACGCACAGTCGTGTGAGGATTGCCAAGAATTTGTCACGATCCCAACTAGGCTGTTTTAGTTCCACACCTGTGAGCAATTTATGTAGGCTTTACCCATTCAAGTCCATTTCTTATAAAACCCCTACCTTTGAGACGTACAGTTTAGGAGACAAAAGTCACGACACTCTACGGTTTGCATGCAGTGTGTCGCATTTAAACCTCACAACCAACCCAGTCAGTTCTGCCCCCATTCTATAGAGAATGCAGGGGCAGCTAGGAGATTGTGGTAGTCACCGCTCGGGGACCCGGGATGAGGACGACCTCCTGGGTGTGACAGCAGAGCTTTGGTGTGAAACCACTGTTGTGCGGATGAGGTAGGGTAGTGTCATCGTGGAGAGGCAGTGCAGTGGGCACTTCTAGTCTGAAGAACGGGTTCTCCGTATTCCATGGACTCTTGGGTTGTCCTAAGGCATTCACTCGGCTTCCCAAACTGCAGCCCTCCTAAATGATTGTCTAGTGCTGCTGTAACATGAAAACCAGACGTGGGTATCTTTAAAGACCGGAGGTTGATTTGCTGTTAGGTGTGGTGTGTGATGTTAGTGGGTGTTGTTTTCTTGGGTACATGTATGGGCCTCAGGCTGCACGTTCCCCACCCCTGCAGGTCTATTGCCTCATCTTGCCTCCGGTGTCCTCTTCCTCTTGGGAATCTCCAATGTTGGAGTAGTCAGTGTCTACCAGTCTAGTCTTAACACCATTGCCACCATCTCCTCCCCTCCCCCGCATCACTGGCCTGGTGGGAGTAGGCAGCCCAGCCTTGCTCCTGGAGAGCTGCTGCTGGATTTGAACCACCAACCCTGTGGGCCGCAGTCCCGCACACAACCACTGCGCCACCGGGGCTCAGCTCACAATCTCTTTTCATCTGTGATGGCTCAGTCCTAGCTATATGGCTGCAGTCCATCCTTCTTGAGATTGGTGGTATAGTCACCTACTCCATTTCTAAATTTTTTTTCTGGTTTTGGGGGCATCACTGCCCTCTGGTGGTGGGAGTAGGAGGCCCAGCCTTGCTGTTGGATTTGAACCTCCAACCCACTGGGTTGCAGTCCCACGCACAAACACTACGCCACCAGGGCTCAGCCCAATTTCTAAATTTTAAGAGAAGCAACCCCTTGTCCTTTGTATCCACCCCCCCCCCCCAAAATCAGGAAATAAAAATGATAGTGAAGCTGTGGTGAGCTCGATAACACACATACCGAGCCAGACAGAACGAAGACACTGCTTAATGCAGCCACATACGCTTATTCAAGTGTAGAAAAATCATCCAAAATGGCACAAGGTCATTCTGGGTTGGGCTGTTATCCTTTGATTTCAGAAGTTATGCCCTTGTCTTACTTGAAATAAGTGAGTAGGGCTCTCTACTTTCCTTTAGCTCTGAAAACATGACTTTACTATCGTGGTGGACTCTGCCCGGGCCATGCAGCCCAGGGAAGCAGGTGTTTATCAGAGCAATGGCATCCCTTGATAGGAAATGGGACATGGTCCAGAAGTCGCATTTAACGGCGTCGGAAGTCCATTTGGGAGTCCTGGTGGCACAGTGGTTACCCGTTAGGCTGAGATCCATATGGCTGGCAGATCAAAATCAGCAGCTGCTCAGTGGGAAGAAGATTGGGTTTCCAAGGCAGTGAAGTCCCTTTTAGATAAGGACAGAATGAGACATCAAAAAGAAACTCAAAAATTTACAGTGGCATTTGGCCCACTGTGAGGCAAAAGCAGCAATCGAATCCTAAGGTAGAATGCATACCAAGAAACAGTCACTTGCCAACTTCCTGTGGGAAGGAGATGGGTTTAGTAAGGAGACCCTCACACTATGCAATAAGGAGCAAGTGGACAGAAGGTCTGGGGGTGGAGGGACCCTTTCCGGGCTACCGAGTTAAAACAGCCCCGGGGACGTAGATGGCCCCCACTGGTCAATTTTGCTCTGACTTGTTCAGGCAGGCCCAGAATTCAGCCTAAAGTGGGGGGGAAAAAAACCACACATAGAAAAACTGCACAGCCATGAAAATACATTTTTTTAAAAAGTTTTCAGATATAATACATGAAAGCAAATAGGTTTACCTTAAAAATATCAAGTATCACATCCATAGACTATTCCTAATTATAATTACTTCTTAAAGCAACATTTGTCTTTGTTTACAAATACAGCAGCAGATAAAACCTATCTCCAAACAGATTGCTTACAGTTCACAATACAAATGTATGTCTCAAATCACATTTTAGGCAGTTTAACTTAAAATGCATAGACAATTACATACACTAAATTTGTCATGAAAAAAATTCAATGAAAAAAAATCACAATTTTCAGGAGAAAAGAAGCAAAGTATCTTCACAGAGCACACGTTAAGTCAGGTTGATTTAATGTTAACAAATTCATATTTGCTGATGAGTGGCAGGCTAAGTGCCTTCATCCAGAGTAAAGGTGAGAAGAAAAATACCCCATGACCACACTCTAGCAATGTGACACTGATAAAACACTACACTTTGGGGGCAGGGGTGGGGTGGGTTATTATACTGGGTTATTATACCCTTTGAAAATGTCCCAAAGCTGTTCTAGAACTTTCACCGGCAATATTAAAAATGCATTATCTATAGAACATCTCCCACCCCCTCCCCAAATTCCACTGCCACTGAGTCAATTCAGACCTCCAAGGAACGACCATCTATGTGAAGCACTCAGTCCAGCAGCCCGGACCGTGGGCAGCTCAGGGCCAGGGATTTCTCCTTCGGCACTGCACCTCTGGCACCTGGACCAGGGACACAGATGCCAGGGCATGTTTTCTAAAGCCTCAGGCTGCATGCACTTAATACTGATCACCACCGTGGCAATCTTTATGTGGCAGAATTCTGTGTGCACGCGTGCACATGCAAGTGTCTTCAATACTAAACATCACAACTAGCCTTCCCTGACACCACCCACCACAGTAGAGAATTTGGTGACTATCTGAATTTAGTTACACTTTTCAAATACTTTTTAACGGCCTGTGCTTAAAACTAGTATCTAGGGTTTCAAACTGGTGTTTCAAAAAGCCAGTTCTAGATTATTTGGGGTGAGAAAGGAAGATGTTGGCACTTTTAGAAGTGTAGGCAATTCATATGTAAAGTAGGCAGACTATTTTGAGCAGAGCTGTGTTCATCTAAATAAATAGCTTCATAAAACCGTGCACTTGAATACTATAGATGGCACGAGTTACTTGAGGTAAAATATCATGGACATAACTGGGCTTGTTTCCCTGGAAAAGATTCCAATAGTCCACTGTTGTCTCACCACGGCCAGAAACCCACCCTTTCTCCTCTGTCCTGTCCCTCTACTGAAGACAACCAACAGAAATGGGAAAAGGAGGTGGACTCCGGGCTAAAGAGCATGATTAACTGCTCATGAATAATCAATATATTACTTTAAACAAGTAGGGCTGTGGAGCCTGAGCTGAAAAAAGCACGCCAGTTTCTTCAAAAGCATGAAGAGATGTCAGGCTGAGGCCCACATAATAAAGAAGCCACGGGACTGAAAGCACTCCTTTAAGAAGCATTTAATTCTTGAACATTGTGTGAAAGACAAGCTGGCATTTACTCTAACTTGCAATATTTGTTTAAATCTTTTTTTTTTTTTACTGTACTTGGCCTCAAACTCTGTATTCTCATTTGAAGGCTAGGATTCTCAGAAATAGCAGCCTTCCAACAGTTCAATGATTTTCATCAAATTTATTTTAAAGTGAGATGTGGTAACAAGCAGCCTCCACCACGACCTGTTATCAGGTCAGCATGACTTGATTAGAAAACCATTCTCTTGTAAAGAAGACACACACAAAGCAACCTTCCCACATGCTTGTCCCTTAAATCCACCCTAAATCCCCAATGTACTTTCTGACCCAGAGTAGAAGAATTAAGATTCCTTCCCATTGAAGAAAACGGTGCTTTACAGAAGTCAGTTTACGATCCCCTTGGTTTCCATTCTTAGTTAAACCAAGTAAACCTTTTCCCCGCCCAAAAGGTTTAATTAAAATGGCAGTAGTCTAAGGTAGTGGGGCAGTATGAATCACTAAAAAAAATCATTACACTTATGGGGAATAATATCTTGTCTTCATGGTCTTGTGAATTGTTCAGCAAAATTATCTCTTATAATCCAGACAAATGATTCCACAATTAAGAGATTCCCCAACGCCCTAGCTCTTCTTTCTGTCAAACGATAACTTCTCTAGTATTAAATCCTTCACCAAATGCCGGGGTGCTGGCAACTTAACCCAATGCAAGGCAGCCCGAACAGGAAGAAGAGATATTTGTGGCCAGTTCACTCTGCCGATCACGACCCCTAACGAGGAGGCTGACTCTAACTAAAGCCATCAAACTGCCTTGTAAACTTGAAGCATTTTGACAACACATTCTTGGGAGTGCTGCAGCTGCTGCCACCTACCCTTCTAAGAGGAAGTGAAAGACCAGGGGTTGTCACCATATAAAAGCTGTGTAATATCACCCAGGTGGGCCATATCTAAACAAATTAGTTTCCACCTCTATCGATTATGAAAGCTGGTTAATGTTATCATCTACTTAAAATATGGGAAGCTTAAACCCTTAATGTCCCTAAGGTGACCATCTTGTTTTCTTAAAAGGAGGTAGCTATCAACCACTAAATGGGCAGTGTTTGGCATTGTGACATTTTAACTGCAGGAGAAACACTAGCAAGTATTTTATTCGACAGACAGTGCTCCAGCATACATTTCTCTAACACTAGTTCAAGAAATCCAGAATACACTTTAGAAATCCAATGGGTACATTCAACATTTTAAGAGGTTATTTAACAAATAACAAGGTCAGTTCTGTCAAACTCATTTATTCCAAATCTAAAAATGTGAATTAAAAGGTGTGGAAAATTGTTTGGGTGGCTATAGATAATCAATCATACTGCTTTGAACTCAATTGCAGAGATCTATTATTTCCATGTGTTAAAAGAGGAAGGGTTGATTGGCAAGGAAAGCACTCTTATCTCTTAAATACCTGTCAACAAATTCAGAACTGAACTGTGAGCTGTAAGCACGTTACAAAGAGACCCAGCAAACTACTCAGCAGTGACCAATCACAACCAGACTCTCTGAAGGACAAAGACATTCTGATGCTCACTTGCGCTGTGACGCGAGTGTCTCTAAGCATCAGGTATGTTTACGAAAGATCCCTCATGTGTACCAGTCCCCCATATCGGGTGGGCTGGAAAATAAAGGATGTGCTCCTTCAGAGAAATGGGGGAGAGAGGGACAAATTATAGGCAGAGATCTAGGACGAAGGGCCACCTCAGGTTTTGTGGAAAGGCAAATGACTTGTTGCCACGAAGACAGGCTTCCTCTAGTTTGAGGTTGACAATAAAGGAGAGAATTACTTCCTTCTTTGAACTTATCGCAAAGCAACATGGACATCTTATAATCCATTTAAAGCAAAAAAAAAAAAAAAAGTCAGTTCTCTAAGTCCTAATTTACATACACGTTGGGCTAGATTAAAAAAAACTTTATCTAAATGGCAGTTCAGTTATAACACCCATTTGGCTAAAAATGGGTACAAATTAGGTGGCACTAAAGTTTCTTTCTGACCATAGTTCAAGGATAAAAATGAACATGATCAAGCTAGTGAATTCAACATCTTACAATAATTAGGGGTAGTTTTAACTGTGTATCTAGTACATAACGTCAAGAGGACCAGGTTCATTTATCCTATAGAAAGAGCAGCTCAAAATGTTTAGAGGCATCATTTGTCTAAATTACTGCAATGTGATTGTTTTTCAAAGTGTGTTTATTTAGGGAGAAAAGTGATTATAAAAAACACTTTCAAAAAAAAAAAAAACCTTTCATAATGTGCCAATGAAGTTGAAGATTCTAACAATAACCCACATCATTTTGGATTTTTAAGGGTGTATCCGTGTTTTAAATTCTATCAAAGCTATACTTCATCATTTTAACTTTCCAAGAAAACCAAATAAAATCTCATTAGAATGATTTATGTTTTCATCTGATTGTTTCAACTGTACACCCAAGTAGAAGTGGCAGGAATCTTCGGAGAGGTGCAAGAGTTGTTCTTTCATGAATGCCCTCTAATAGTGAAACCAGCAATTTTTACATATGCAGTCACGCGTGCATACATATGTACTTCAAAGAGCAAACACCATCTCTTCATCCATTGTTACCTCAATGGTAAGACTGCAATAGAAGAGAAACAAAGTCACCCAATAGATTTTGTAAGCAGTTTATGAATTCCTGTGGCTTAAAATAAATTTAACATTTAATAGTTCAAAGAGCAAGTCATCTCGTAATTATTTGGGCGAGCACACTGAAAAACCTAAAATAAAAAGGGAAAAAAATCTAAAGAGCTTATGCAAAGATAATAGCAATCATGATAAAACTCTCAAAGCCAAACTCACTGCCATCGGATTGAAGCCAACTCATAGCACACACACCCCCTATGCGTTTTCAAGACTGCACTGTTTACGGGAGTAAGAGCCCTCTCTCCTGTCCTGCAGAGCAGGCTGGTGGCTCAAACTGCCAACCATGTGGCTCACAGCCCGACTCTGAACCACTACGCCACCAGGGCTCCTATCAATAATCATAGGGGGAAGGAAAAGTTTTGGTGCACTTAATTTACTAAGATTTTCTCTTATAGTAATTTTTGTTTGATTAATCAAGTTGGGAATGATTCGTTATTGTGTATAAACAGGAGGACTTCCTTGAGGCGGAGCCTTGGCGGTTTTCACATGCTCCTTGGCTGACTTCATTAGTGAGAAAGGAAGCCAGTTTATTCAGTCACATGCCCTAGACCAGACCCACTCAACAAAGATGTCAATCCTAATCTAGTGTCGTCGACAGGAAACCATACAGCACTGCAAGCAGAATAGTGATATAAACTTGAATTTAACACTATTGAAAATTTAACAAAACCTTGTCAGAGACACTATGGATAGCTGCTGAAGGGTGAGCAGTACTATTAATTCATTATTCTGGATTCCCTACAAAAGTAGTTCTCTATCAAGCTGTCAGGCAGAAACTGCTCTAACTGAATTGTGCTGTGGTATGATCCTGTAATATTGAGAAAAGTTCAAGCAAGTAGCTCAAGAATTTATACCCTCAGGATGTTGAGGATAATGCTTATATTATTATAAAATCTTTAGAAAACAGTACCAGGAACATTGAACTTATGCTTTCATCCTTTTAAAAAGCTTTTACGGGGCTGAGCTCTGGTGGCGTAGTGGTTGTGTGTGGGACTGCGGCCCACTGGGATGGAGGTTCAATTCCACCTCCACAGGAGCAAAGGCTGGGCCTCCTACTCCCACCACCAGAGGACAGTGATGCCCCCCCCCCCCAAAAAAAAGGTTTTTACGAATCCCCAAAATGTACCCTTAAACACACACACACACACACACCCTTTTAAAAAGCAAAAAAAACTATCTAATCATCCACCTTAAAATCTAGGAGAAACAATCTTTCAGTTGTAGATTATGTGATACTTTGTGCATGCTAAATAACTAATTAAACACTTACATGGGGGCCACCAGGCATTGGTGGAGCACCAGATGGTCCTGAAGGCACTTGGAAAGGGTGATTCGGAGTGGGATAGAGTCCTGGTGTGGGATAGGACCCTGCAGGGGCAGGGTAGGGTGCTGGTGGTCCCCAGGCACCTGGTGGAACAGTGCCCCAAGGAACAGGGGGTGCAGCCCCTGGAGCTTGGGGGGGAGGAGGAGCAGAATATGGCCCTGGAGCTGGATACGGCATATTGGGGGCAGGATATTGCCCTCCCATTCCCGGTGCCCATGGTCCAGAAGACATGGATCCCCAGGGACCTAGAGGACCAGCGGCAGCTGGATCTGTAGGCGCACCGTACGGTCTAGGTAGCTCTGGAAAGGGCATATTTGGTGTAGGGTATGGCCCTGTGGGGCCAGGGCCTGGCACAGTTGGGGCTGAATAAGGACCACCAGGTGGGGGGCATGATGGTCCAGAAGGAGGAAAGGGTCCTGGGGGTCCTGGCGGCGGTCCAGTGGGAGGCACAGAGGGGTACATTCCTGTTGGTGCAGGTCCAAAAGGCACAGTGGACGGCGTTGCACTCGGTGGGAGTCCCGATGGCACAGAAGGTGGAGCACTTGGGCTGTTCCAAGGGTTGGAGGCTGGCCAGCCTTGGGGAGGCTGACCAGGCTTTGTATTGCTAACACCAGAGGTTTTGGCAGGTGAGTGTTCGGGTAGGGCATCGGCCAACTGGAATACAAAACAGACATCGTATCCCCCTTATTCTGTCTGTCACACCGAGAGCCGCACGGTCTCAATAACAACCTAAGTAGCTGCTTTTGTAATTTGACCTAAGAATTAGTAAACAACTATAGTTTGGACCCTGAAACACATTATAGCTAAATATATGAAGTCAAATGTCCTATCTTTGAAAAAGTTAAAATGAATCCAACAAAACCCCCAGAAAACCCTTGAAACCCAACAACCACAAAAAGCATCTCTTTTAAATAACAAGGTTTACATATGGTCCAATTAGGATGCTGTCATTTTTCTTAAAGAGCCAGCAAACTTACTAGAGATAATTGTGCCGACTTACCGAAAATTCATCCGACATTTTCCTGGAAAAAAGAAAAAAGAAAACACTACTTAAAAATGAGTGTTTCAATATTTCTTCTATATAGCTTAAGTAACTTTTATGGCATACATAATTTTTTCTTAAGTAATCTTAATCATTAATGCAAATAGTTTTCTTTCTTTTTTTGGTGGGCATCACTGCCCCCTGGTGGGAGTAGGAGGTCCAGCCTTGCTTTTGGAGAGCTGCTGCTGGATTTGAACTGCCAACCTGTGGGCCGCAGTCCCACACACAACCAGTACGCCACCAGGGCTCAGCCCACAAATAGTTTTCTTACACAAAAAAGTCTATAATAATTTATATAGCTCTTAATTCTTTTTTTGTTTTGTTTTTGTTCTTGGGGCATCACTGCTCTCCAGTGGTGGGAGTAGGAGGCCCAGCCCCACTGCTGAAATTGAACCTCCGTCCCAGTGGGCCGCAGTCCCGCGCACAACCACTACGCCACCGGGGCTCAGCCCAGCTCTTAATTCTTTTTTATTTTTTTTTATGGGCATCACTGCCTCTGGTAGTTGTGGGTGCTACCCAGCCGACGCTGGATTTGAACCGCCAAGCCTGCAGGCTGCAGTTCCGCACTCAACCACTTACGCCACCAGGGCTCAGCCCCTCTCTTAATTCTTATACAATAAAAAAAAATAATAATAATAATGAACAACAAATTATAACTGGGTGGCACTTGTTGCTTACATGCTCTATGATGTCTTTTAAATGACACAGTAAACATCTCTAAACACTTCTTTGCTCAGCTGTGAAGCTCTAGTACCAGAAAAAAGAACTAGAAGTGGAATTTATAGCATCCGTTGGTCAGGCTATTTAAATCCATCTAATTAAAAATAGTTTGTCCTAAAAAACCTGATGCCCTTTTCTTTAATGCACTTTCATCACTAGATCTTATTGAATTTGTAAACTTGTAGTGTGGGCTGTCTGCCATGGGTTCCTCTGAGTTCTTGGGCAGTACAGGTGGGTAAGTGCGTGGAGGCTTGCAAAGGCTGGGGGATGGGGGTCCTCAGGGGCACCCCAGTGGGCTCGACAATCTATGCCTGGAAACCTGATGGGACGGTCTGACTGCAATGCTCCCAGAGACCTGAGTCAGAACTGCCTTGATGACAGATGGTAAAAGTGTACTATTTTAATTTGTGCTTAATCATGTGGCAGATGGCCTCTTTATATGTCTCTTTCTGAATTTGATCATATCCATTGACCATTTTTTTCTTAGGCATCACTGCCCTCAGGTGGTGGGAGTAGGAGGCCCAGCCTTTGCTCCTGTGGAGCTGGAACTGAACCTCCATCCCAGTGGGCTGCAGTCCCGCGCACAACCACTACGCCACCGGGCTCAGGCCTGAAAAGCTACTTTCAACACAATCCACGGTCACTATTGGCAGCTAATGTTTATCGCACACTTAACAATGTGTCACGTCATGCTCCACAGTCCTCGGACATAACTTTACCATCATTTCCAGTTTACTGCAGGAGAAAAGATCCTTACCAAAGGCACCCACAGAGCAGGAGACGAGGAGAAAAGGCGGAGTTGCACTCCAGAGCCCGGGCTCTTCACCGGGATACCCGCTTCCCCACAGCAGTGTGGGCTTTCTTTTCTACCCGCCTGCCCATTGTGATTGTTCTAATGACATTAGCTTGTTTCATATATTATAATGCTAACCGTCCTATGGTTAGTGTCTTTCCTTAGATGTTCTGAAGTCTTGTTCTCAGATTAAAGAAAAATTTTTTTGAAGTGTTCAAGTTGGAATGGCAAACTCACTTATTAGTTTCGGAGACAGTTGCTCAATTGATTGAAAATATCTCCATTTTCATTCAAGAACACACAGAGCTCCTAGTTCCTAACCCTGTCAATTGTATCACTCAAGCAGTTCGTTTTCTTGATTAGGTCCTACTCATTTTTGGATAGATTCCTAACTTCAGACTTTCCTTGGCTGTTTCTTCCGTGATACTTTCTAATCGGTTGTAGGATAGGTTGATAGGTGGGGTAAGTGTTGAACTTTTGGTATATCACTTTGTGAGCAGCTTACGTTGATTTTATTCACAGTTTTCTTGATTCTTTGGGTTTTCTAGGTAAATATGCATTCGCAGAAAAGAATTTCATTTTTTTTTATCAATTAGGACTTACAATAAGGTGTCAACTACTGATGAGCACTCCTCTTCCCAACTCTCTGAGGAGTGCTTCTAATGCTAATGCTCATTTTTTAGTTTGAAACTAAAAATAATTACATTAAGGATGTTTCAAAAGGATGCATAACAGAGATGTGGGTAAAGGGAGAAAGAGACAGTATAAGATATGAAATAACAGTAACAATAATATATCATTGATTAAGAACTCATGTGGGTGGGAAGTTGGGGGAGGGAGGGGAAAAAAGGAGCTTATACTAAGAGCTCAAGTAGAAATGTTTTGGAAATGATGATGATGGCAACATATGTACAAATATGCTTGATACAATTGATTTCTGGAATGTTATTAAGTGCTTTAAGAGACCCAATAAAAATGACTTAAAAAAAGGGGCAATGATACTTATTCCTAGTTTGCTAGTTTGAAAAGACATCTGTGTTGATTTCAGGCTTTCCCCAGTGACCTTTGAGAAGTTGTAATGGCAGGTGGTGGGCATGGTTTCTGACCTGGTCAACACCAGCTCAAGGCAGATTCTTTATTTATTTATTTCTTTTTAATTTATTTTTTTAGGCATCACTGCCCTCAGGTGGTGGGAGTAGGAGGCCCAGCCTTTGCTCCTGGGAGCTGGAATTGAACCTCCAACCCAGTCGGCCACAGTCCTGCGCACAACCACTACGCCACCGGGGCTCAGCCTCAACCCAGATTCTTATAAGGTGGGGGTCAGAGAAGTCTCCACCTTCCTACCTTTGTCATCAGTCCTGACCATCAGTCATTCCTCCTCTTGCTTCTTTGCAGGGCTCAAAAATGCAATGCAATGGCCATACAAACTTCTCAGATAATACTTACAAATTAAGGAGTTCATCCATGATTACAGATAATAGAAGTTAGGTTACAATTCATGATCAGAAATGCACAGGACACAATTCTTTCAGTATGTCTTCTCAGCGGTGCCTGCTGGTATGCACCAGTCACTGGGTCCCCTGTCCTGTTTTGCTTGGGCAAGAATTACATGGTTCCTTTAGTGCTGCTGATATACGCATGCCTAAAGCGCAACTGTTTCACCACAAGCTTGGCTGGAAAGCGCTCTGCTTTAGGCCCTCGGTCATCAAAAGCTAACTCCTCTGATTAAGCAACTGGAGTGGAGGCACCCCAATTCACAAGCAAGGCTTCCTGTCTAAAGGCTCAGTATTTTTTTTTTGGGTGGGGGGGGCAATCACTGCCCTCTGGTGGGAGTAGGAGGTCCAACCTTGCTCCTGGAGAGCTGCTGCTGGATTTGAACTGCCAACCCAGTGAGCTGCAGTCCCACACTCAACCACTATGCCACCGGGGCTCAACCCTAAATACTCAGTTTTACCGACTGTGGGCCAGAAAGGTGGTCCTGGCGACTGAAAGGATTACCCATTGGATTGCTATCGGCAAGGCCAGCAGTTAGAACTCAGCAGGACTACCGTAAAAGGGCTTTTTACTCCTTCTAAGATATAAAATGTGGGGGGCTGAGCCCCGGTGGCGTAAGTGGTTGAGTGAGGGACTGCGGCCCGTGGGCTCGGTGGTTCAAATCCAAGCGGCGGCTCTCAGGAGCTGGGTAGCTCCCACGACCACCAGGGGGCAGTGATGACCCCCCCCCCCCCGCCAAAAAAAAAAAAGATATAAAAATCTTAGAAAAAGCTCAGGCAGCTCTCCTCTGTCCCATGAGTAATGCTGAGTTTGGTTCTGTGGGCCTGGAAGTCTCACGCTCCTGCTGCTGTCACTCCTGAGGTACCTGTAGAGGTCAGGAGGTTCTGCGCAGGACCTCCAGGTCCCGAGGGCGTGCATCCCTCCCAGATCTTCAGCCTTGGAGGTAGTGAGAGTTGAGAGTTTCACATGTCTATTTGCCCGTTTCCACCCCGTCATTTCGCAGGAGTTACAAAGACTACAGTTGGAAGTGCTAGTTAGTAATGCATTGGCCCCAAACAGTTAATTATGCTTAGTAATGAGCCATATTTTATTTCTAGGATTTTCTTTTTCAATGTAATCTGCTTACAAAGGAATGATTAGAAAAAACAAGGTCTAAAACAAGGGGGAGGTGACAAACTGAACTTCCCCCCAAACCAAAATTAAAGTTATCATAAACAACAACACAACACCCAGAGAAGCTCGATCGCAGTGGTTAGTCTTGATATCCATGCTTTCTATGCATAACACTAAATAAAAACATCTTTAATATAGAGGAACTATAACCATTCATTCATCTATTAAAGTTTGCCTGTTTTATACTAAACACGACAGCACACACCGCCTACAAAACTCTTTAGAATAACATTGAAAAGAAAAAAGTCTAAGGTGATTATTGTAATAAGACATACTACTATATTCACATTGACATTCATTTCTTAATGGTGTAATCAGTGTGTGACAGGCTTAAAATATACACAGGGCAAAGATGCTTTTCAGACAAGTGAGCCTTTCAGAAAGAGAAACTGGTTTTGTATCCAAGTTCACATTAATTCTGAAAGAGAGAATCTACCAGAGCAATCCATTCAATTCTATTTAGTCTTGTTCAAGTTCGTTATAGTTTTCTCTCATTAAACACACGTGCGTGGGCACACACACACACACACACACACGACATTGTTAACCAGTCATACGACTATGTAAAAATATAAATTATTTTGAGTTAGTAAAAGTGAAATCGATTCACAACCCTGGGTTTATTTTTTTTGAGTTCAAAATCAAACTCTGAATATATGCTAGAACCTTGTGATTAAAATACTCAAGTCTTGGCCAAGGGTATTAGAAATAGGTCATATCTTGTTTTATGGCACTCTCCCTGCCTACAATAAACACTATTCAAGTTCAAGTGGTGGCATTCCAGTTTACTCTTTGGGGAATGCTTGCATTATCAAAAAATCAAAACCGGATAAAACGAAATACACATACACAAAGTAGGCTATCGTTTTTTCTCTAAAGTTCCAGAATGCAAAAACATCTAGGTTTACTCTTTTTTTTTTTTGGGGGGGGGAGGGCATCACTGCTCTCCGGTGGTGGGAGTAGGAGGCCCAGCCCCACTGCTGGAATTGAACCTCCGTCCCAGTGGGCCGCAGTCCCGCGCACAACCACTATGCCACCGGGGCTTAGCCCCAATGTCTAGGTTTTCTAAAAAGCAAACATACTGCATATACTCGCGTATAAACTGAGTTTTTTGGCACATTTTTAATGCAGCTT
>PVJH01042164.1:0-14488 GCA_004026705.1 Nesogale talazaci
TGGTTGAAATAGCTGACTCACTGATCAGACCCGTGTCCCAACCTGGGATGGCTGTCGCCAGATCCTCATCACTTTTAATACAGAAGAAAAGAGATGTATCACCCTCGAGGCACGAAAGTACCTGCAAACACTTGCCCCCACGGCCCCCTCAATCCCAGTGGGCAGCCCGAGCGTTCCCGGATGCCCAGTCGAAGGGGACTTCCATACTCTGTGAGGCAGGCAGCTCTGAACTAGTATCAGGTGACGCTTTTGCAGGGGGTCTCTGCCTCGCAGGACGGAAACCCATGAACATGTCAAAACAGTCACATGGGTGGGAAGGGGGGGGGGGGAGAAGAGCTCAAAAAGAAAGCAAATGTTTAGAAAATGATGATGGCAACATATGTACAAATATGCTGGAAAAAAACAGCCATAGGACTCCAGAAGTCCGACAAAAGCCCTGGAGATTTGTAGGAGTGGCACGGTAAGGCATATCAAGTCAACAACACAGTAGCCCCTCTCAGCAAAGACAGTGTCACTCTCATCGGGGTACTTGGCAATCTGCCACACAGGCCTTTGTCAACTGCAGATCTGACAGCAGCTGTGTGTGTATGTGTGTGTGTGTGGGGGGGGGTGCTGTTATGAAGAAGTCCACAAATTTCTCTCCGTTCCTGACTGCCCTGTGCCCCTCCAGGTTGAGATTTTCTATCCAAAGTGGGGGCAAGAATCCCCTTTGTGCTAGAGGGCCCCATTCAGCTGTTCCTGACCAACACAAAGCACCTGGTCATGGCCTTTATAGTCCCCCAGCAAGATTGGAGACTCCACTCAAGCCACTACACCAGTCATAAGAACTCAGCAGAGCTTCTCACTACCTTTTCCCAATATCTGGGCCAACACTCGCTCCCATGACTTGTAGTCAACCAGACGCCAGCTGTGGTTGAACTTAAGCCAGGAGCTCAAGCCATGGGTTAGACAGTACCTTATCTCAATAGGGCCTGAATAGGGAGTCAAGAACACATCATTAGGCCCCTAGAGACTGGGATACTTTGAGGAAGCCATACACCTGGAACACTCCCCTCTTCCCCATGAGGAAGACAAGGGGACTGGGCACCGCCCTCGGCAATACCTATGGTGTTTCAACAACACTGTAGTCACCCTGCACCCCACGGTCCTAAACCCATATACACTGTTGAGCCTCCTGCCACCCCAGGCCCCTGCTTTACCTGTTTGAACCTGAAAGACACCTTCTAGCCCATCTCTGTCTTTGAATGGGAGGACCTGATCTCCGGAACTAAGAGCCAACTAAGAGCCCTAACGGGACAAAATTGGCCCACCTTGTTCAGAGAGGCTTTAAAATCAGGCTCAGCGAGCTTCCCCGGAGACAAGCTGAAGTGCTTACTTCTCCACCACGTGACTGGTTTGTTTTTTCATGAGTGAGGCCAGGGAAATCTATTAGCCATGTGCTTCTGTAGCTCCTTGACAAGGTATCATGGGGGGGGGGGGGGGGGGGGGGAAAGCACAAAATCCCAGCAACATGTTTAATACCTGGGTTTCACCTTGCAGAGGGATGTCCCTCGATGAGACCCAAGAGAAAACAGTCATCTGCTCTTTCCCTCCGCCCTCCACCAGGAAACAGCTCCAGGACTTTCTGTGTGTGGCACGAGTTTACCACAGTTTGGCTTCACACAAAAGGCAAAGCTTCCGTATGCTAACTTGACAGGATCAGACAGTACCCCTTTCAAGTGGACACAGGCTCAAGATCCAACCTCTACTGACATAAGGTGAACGCTCACTGGGGCCCCTGCCCTAGCTCAGGCATTCAGGTAGACTTCACAGACATGTCCAAAGCTGAGGGCTACAGTAGCCTGCTGGAAAGAGTCTGAACTTTCTCTGGATGGGAAGAGGCAGGACCCACCTACTCACCCAGAGAAGGCTCAAGAGGGATGACTCAACATCTCTGCAACATCATCCCTTGGCATGGAATGCCTCTGTCGTTTGTGGTACAGGTGTTCCAACAACTAACCACCCTCTTAAGGGATGGAGCTTACACACAGCCCACCATCCTCAGAGCTTAGGGGAAGTCGAGCACAGGAACCGGGCCCTGAAAGCAACAATGGGATATACTCCCTTTGAAATAATGTTTTGGGAGACTTCCCATCCCTAGTAAGACAATCCAGGAATGACCCCACCTTCACCTCAGTGAAGAACTCCAAGCCTTAGGAGCTGCCCGAAAAACACCCACCACACTATGCTAGGTAGATGTCAGATCCCCTTGGGAAACCCAGTCTGCCCTCTTCTCCCCAGTGACTTGGTGTGGGTCAGAAACTAGAAACAAGAACCTTTAAAGCCAGCATGAACCAGGTCCCCATACTGTAGCACTGGCAACCCCAATTGCTGTGAAAGTTACAGGGCATGCCTGGTGGTTCCATCATATCAAGAAAAAGAGCTTCCGCCCCAGCCACTCCTAGGTGGACCACCAGCTGGACCCCTGTGAACCCACTCAAACTGACCCTGAGACCAGAGCCACCTGCTGGGAAAGACTACAGCCCTGCCCAAGTTACAGTACTGGAAGCTGACAGTCTGTGCCCGCAGACGCCCCTCGTGAACTGTCACCTGTAAAGCATTCCCTACTAGAAGCCCCTCCTCTCCTGTTTGCCTCAGGCCTGGCTATAGCCAACCCTGAAGAACGGTCCACTTTCCAGTCAGTGCTCCCAGGGGCCTTTTATATTTTTGTTTAACCCTGTTTGGATTTTTAATCTGCGGCCAGTCCCCACAACTCAATACTGTTTTGAGGGACCCTGTTGTCCTCTAGTTCAATGCCTGCCTCGTCCTCAACTGTGGAGACTTGACTGCCCCACAGCAGCTAGCCACCCCAGGTCTTGATGTGCCCACACACCCTCCCCGGGGACTGGGGGGGGGGGGGGGGGGGGGGGGGGGCGGGGGTCCTGGAAAATGAGAACTAAGCTGTGGAGGAGGGACCAGTGCACCAGTGCATCCCGAGGCTCTTAGACTCACAGGACCACCATGTGGTGGGGCTAGATATATGACACTGGCTGTCAGGAAACCCAAAGCAAATGTCATGTGATTAAGGGATAAACCCTCCCAACTGCCAGTCACACTAGCAAAGCTGCCCTCTCCATGCTCTGGGCACCTAGTTTACACCAACCAAGGGGAGGACCCTGAAAGTGATGACCATGAGTAGCAAAAAATATAGACATCAAAGAGAGAAATGTAAGGAAAATCCTAACAGGGAATTTCAACCTTTGTCAAAGAAACCCAAGGCACTGCCTCCTCACCTCATGTATTCCCTCACTCACGGAGAGTACCCATCACCAAGCCCTGCACTAAGGACCAAGTCTGCACTAGAAATCCCTGACTATCCCACTTTTGTGACTTTGCTTGCTTTTTTTGTGACCTTACTCCTGCAGATAAGACTATAACAGCTATGCCCACCTAAGGACATGCAGGGCCAAGATCTTCCAGAAGGCTAGGGGATGAGGGGTTAAGAAATGTTTCCTCTTTCATGTTCTCCCAGAATGCTGCCTGGTCATTCCTTTGCTATATATATATGTATATATGTATGTGTGTATATATGTACATCCCAAAGAACCTGCAAGAGAATTTCTAGACATACAGGATTTGAGTAGAATTTCAGGGTACAAGGTTAACAAAGAAAAAAAAAAATTAAAGGTGGGTTTCCAAACACCAACAATGGGAAATCTGAAAGAGAAATTAGAGAAGCAATTCCATTTACCTACATGTATATCAAACAGAGGGTCAGGAGGAAGGCAGGGTGGCAGTTGAGAAGGACGACTAAGAGGTAAGGGTTGGAGTAGGGGGCTCCTGAAGCATAGATACTCCAAGGCCCAGATCTCTAATCAAAGCAGGTTTGTCTACAGCTGTCACAGAGTCTGCATTCCATGAAAAGTTCTCACACAAAGAATTTCCTGACAATGTATTGTATTAGAAGGCAAACAAAGAAGCAAGAATAGCTTTAGAGAGTTAGACTATGGTCTGGAAAGGAGTATAACTAAGCACCTGCAGAATGCTACGTTCTAACCGTTCCCCAGGGAATGGGAGAGAAACATGTTTATCTAATCTTAGTGGAAGATCAGGCTTTCAGAGCCTCAGCTCCCTGGAAAGCCCACAGCTTTACCCTGCTGCCTGGCTTACTTCAAGGAATACGGAGACGGCCCTGTCTTGCTTGAAGGAAATGAGCTGCAGACTGTCTCATAAATGCCCTCTGCCGCTTGGAAGCCCGGAAATTCCGAACATAGTACATCCTGAGACAATCTGCTCTCACACATGTATACAACATAAACTGTAAAAGCAAGGCTAAAAGCGACAAACTAAAAACCAAACCTAACTCACCGCCATCCTGTTTATACCAAGTCATAGAGATCCTTTAGAACAGAGTGGAACTGCCACGGGAGTTTCTCAGACTCTCTTTTTTTTTCTTTGTTTTGTGTGTGTGTGTGTGTGTGTGTGTGTGTGTGTGTGTGTGTGTGGGCATCACTGCCCTGGTGGGAGTAGGAAGCCCAGCCTTGCTCCTGAAGAGCTGCTGCTGGATTTGAACAGCCAACCCTGTGGGCCACAGTCCCGCACACAAACCACTGGGCCACCGAGGATCAGCTGGCTCTAACTCTTTATGGGAATAGAAAGCCCGGGCTTTCTTTCTCCCCTAGAGCAGCTGATGCTTTCAAACTGCTGACCAATTAACTCATAACCACTCTGCCACCAGGGTCCTTGATTTATACAGACAAAAGCTAGCAGTGGTTACCAGGGGGAAGCTGAAAGAGAAAGGGAGGTTACCAGTGATGGAAAACCTGCTGCATTGAGCATTGAGTAAGGTTAAGGATTCATAGTCCACTCTTATAATTGCTATCACATAGAGCACAACCACAAAAAGTTGAAATGACAAAAGTGTGATATATTTACATTGGGGGGCGGGGAAGGCAGCGGCTGCTAAACATCTTTTTGTACAAATAAATACCTTATGGGATTTGGACCACTGGTTTAGGGTCAGGAGTGAAACTTCAGTGTTTCTGCCTTACTTCCTAGCTCACTGTACAGTGCCTGGAATCTTGCTCTTGCACTGGCCCATCCAAGGTACAATAACTGGTCTCATTTGCCTGGAGCAACAGAGGAAGAGGAGCAGAGGAGGTAGATATGAAATGTGTAGTTGGTCAAATCAAAGAATCCTGGGCCAAACATGGAAATACAGAAGAGAATTTCAAATCTCAAGGACTCTCGATTTTCTGGATGGTGGGTGAATAACTGAAATTATTGCCCTGAAATATCTTTAGAGCAAAAATATCCCCTTGAAGCTACCTTAGAACTGAGTAATTCCATTGAGTTAATCAAGAACCAAAAAGGGCTCACAATAGGAGGTCCTGGATAGAAGTAAAATGTGGACCAAAACTCAAAATCATTTGAAAGATCAGGCCTATTGGTCGAATAGAGATTGGTGAACCCCCAATACTGTAACTTTTAGACATCCTTCAGGTTGGGAATCAAACACATCCCCATTTCTGTCCATTAGACAGGTCTTTGAAGCGAGCAATCTCACCAGAGGGATATACCTTTCTTAGACCCACCAACCCTATGATATCAAAAGGACAACCTCTGCCCAGGGATAAAGCTCGGGTGGCAGAAAAGAGAGAGAAAAGAAAGTTTAATAGAAACAGTATGAGTCAAAATGTCTATGCATTGTTAACTGATTAACCTATTTGCTCTACCAACTTTCACCCAAAGTACAGTTTTAAAATTTTTTTCAAAACAAAAAACTACCTACAACGGGACTTCCAAGTTGATGAGAAAATCCCATGATCTTTTCATTCTATTTCCCCACAAACTTGTTGAAGTCTCCTTGTGTGTGGGAGTATGTGTGATCAAAGTGGCATCAGTAATTTGATAGCTCACATTGGAACCATAGGGTTATTAGTTTTATATTGATGAAGGAGGGACAACTCAGAAGAGCAGAGTGAAAATGGGTGCACAATTTGACGGATATAAATCAGAGTCAGTAAATGGTGCATGTAGCATGTACTGATATGATGTATGTTTAGCTGTGTACAATCTCGGCAGAAAAATAAAATTAATTAATTAAAATTGGGAGGGGAGGGTGTCCTCGTACTTGAATGTTCATAGTGGCATTAACAACACACTCCAAAGGTAAAGACAACCTCTACCGAGTCGATGTCAACTGACAGCGACTGGTGGGACAGGGCAGAACTGTCCCTGTGGGTTGCCCAGACTGTAACTCTTGCCACAGGGAAAAGCTGTCTCTCCTGCAGAGCAGCTGTTGGCTTTGAACTGCTGACCTTTAGCAGCCCAAGGTGTAACCACTAATGCAAAGCAAGAACCACCAAAATGTCCATCAACTGGCAAACGGATAAATAAAATATGGTACATCCATGTAAACCACCACTTGGCTTTTCGTTGCTGAGAAGAGGTGGACAAAAGAGTGCTATCTTGAATGTCTCCTGATCCTGAAGTGATAGTCTATTAATTTCTTTAATAAATTCTCATCGTGAATATTATTTGTGAGTTCTATGTAGCCGTTATAACAGAGGGTCATGGACCACAGCAGAGAAGTAGAGTACAGTGAGAGGAACAAGTGGTGTCAGAACAAGAAGCTGAAGAGTAGGGGCGTGTCTGATGTCTGCTTCATAGCAATCAGCCTTGGGCTGGTGCCGTGTTAGATTGGTGAAGCCTTATCCCTGTTGAGGCTGAAGCCCTGGTGATGTGGTGGTTGGGCTGCTAACCCCGACATTCACAGTTCAAGACCAAGCCGAAGCTTTCTACTCACTTAGAGAGTTCATCTTGGAAACATACAGAGGCAGTTCCCTCTACCCTGAATCCACTTGAAGACAGTCTAAGTTTTCAGTTTATAGCCTAACTATATCCATGAGTGTCTTCCTCTTTGGCACTGATCCTCTGTTTTTTCAAGCATGAAGTCCTTTTCTAGAGATTGAAGTCTCCTGATAACATGTCAACACACCTGAGAGGAGGTTCCCTCCTCCTCACAGCTAAGGAGTACTTTCTTCTGACAACCCATGGTCCTTTTGTTGCCAAACTGCAAGGGACCTGCAAGAGCCTGTTACTAAAGCCAAAAACAGAGACCAAATTGCTTACAGAAATTCCTGGTGAACAAGTTTGGCAAAAGCAAAATTAGGTGTTCGAGAATCCCCATTCTTCACAATGTTATCTAGTTTGTTTTCATACACACAAGTCAAATACCTTTGCGTAGTCATTAAAACATGAGCAAACATCTTTCAGATAGCCTCTGCTTTATCAGCCTGTTGAAATATTTCCTATGGTATTCCATCCATTCCTACTACCCTGTTTTTCACGAATGCCTTCAGTGCAGCTTGTACTTTGTCATTCAAGACCATCAGTTCTTGAAATGATCAATGCATCTTGAATGCACGTTTGATCAATTTCAAACCGAAGAAGTTGGTGGAATCCTTCAGTGTCTTCATCACTGATTTTAGTGGTTCGTGCACTTGAGTAACACATGCATACACTGATCTCCCTGGTAAGCTTTAGCTACTATCCTATCCCTTACAGTACTGTACTTCTAAACATCTTGAAATGTCTTTTTGTGATAATGAGTGATTTACCATTCCTCTTGAATTCATTGTTCTCGACAAAGTAAACTATAAAACCAAACACCAAATTCACTGCCAGTGAGAGTGTCTAAGGGACACACTATAACTCTATGAGAGTAGAAAACCAAAAACCAACACTGCCAGGAGTCGATGCTGGCTCTTAGTGAAGCCCTGTTGGTTTCCCAGACTGTCACTGTCTGGGTGAGTAGAAAACTCAATCATTGTCTCAAGAAGCTAGTGGTGGTTTCAAATCATCCAACACATAACCACGGGAAAGCCCGTCTGTCCCTACAGAACAGCTGGTGCTTTCTAACCCCCACCTCCTAGAAATCAGCCTCAGGACTCCGAGGTCGACATAAGTGAGTCTCTGGCCCGTGGGTAGAAAGTAGAGGGGGTCAAACATGGCCCTCATATCATCTTTACAAATTATACTGAAAGTCAATACACGTTTGCTAAATAACAGAACATCCAGAGATTAGATAATAGCAGAATGTTCATTCTAACCTCTACTCATAAACATCTACCTACAAAGTCCATTTTTCACAGACCCAGATGAAGAAAGCAAACTTGACTCAAAACGTTTAGCACCACCACCAATGATTTGTTTTTGCTTGGTTTTTACTGATCAGTTTTGAAAAGGGAGGGCAGGGGGACTTGATTACTATTATTAGTTTGTAACTTCAAAGTTTTCCAGTTTTCTGACTCAATATTCTTGAAACAGGCTCAAAGGTCTAATAAGCACATGGGCAATTACCATCTCTCGTTTTGTAAAAGGAACCAATTTCTGCAAGAGCTGGGCCATACTGTCTGTGCTGAGTCTGGTTTCCTGCATCTGAGAGAGATGAGTAGCGTCTAAAGGACAGGAAGGGCCGGCCTGGGAGGTCTTCTGATGTAGAATCAGAAATAGCAGCAAGGAAAAAGGGAGGAAGGATGTAAGTCCATTTTAAAAGGCATCCATTGTCTTCATGATCATAAATGCAACCAAGAAACTCGAAGTGGATCCAATGCGCAGAGGAGACCCCGACCAGGGCGTTGCTCATGTGACACAGTCAGTTTCAAACCAGCTGTTTTCTAACTTAGGCACCAGCAGCGGGCACTCTGCAAAGCCTGTCCTAGACTCATAATTTATTGAATGTGAATGCTCACTTATTGTATCATAAAGACTTATAAACATGACCATGAGGGAAAGGAAAAATCCATTGCAGTGGGGTCCGTTTTAGCACTCTGGTTGGGTCAGAGAACTCTGCTCTGCTGATTTTCAATGGTTCATTACTCAGAAGTACAAAAGGCCTTTCAGCCTGGCACCAAAACCAAACCAAACTCCCTGCCATCAAGCGCACTCCAAGTCTATTCCAACTCATAGCAGCCTGTAGGGCAGAATAGAAGTGCCCAATTGGACTTCTGACTCGGTACATGTTTATAGGCATGGGAAGCCGGATCGTTCTCTCTTGGAGAGGCTGGCGATTTTGAACTGCTGACCACAATCAGCAGCTCCACCAGTCATCAACTATGCCAGCAGGACGCCTCAAGCCTGGTAAGCCCTGAAAATTAGCTGATATTGTTTTCCGCCTCCGGATGGAATGAGTACCCACGGTGAGACACACACCTTTCCTGATTCTAAATCATGCCTCATTTTCCCGTTCTGATCATACATCTGCCTTGTGATCCATGTACAGGTTCCCCAGGAGCACAGCAAAGTCTTCTGGATTTTCCATTCTTCTCGAAGCTAGCCACAGCTTGTTCCGATCCACACTGTTGAGTGACTTTGCATAGCCATGAAATACAAGGACACATCTTTCTGGTGGTCTTAATCTGTATGCTTAGCAAATAATCTGAGAAACCGGATTATATGAAGAAGAATGAGAGAATGAGGTATCAGGCTTGGAGGAAGGCTTATTAACAACCTGCAATATGCAGATGGCACAACCTTGCTTGCTAGAAGTGAGGAGGCCTTCAGGTATCTGTTGATGAAGATCCAGGATTGCACAGCCTTCAGTGTGGAATAACCCAATGTCAAGAAGACCAAAATCCTCTTCACTGGTCCAATAGATAACACCATGAGCAACAGAGAAAAGACTGACGTTGTCAAGGATTTTGTCTTGCTTGAATCCGCAGCCAATGCTCATGGAAGCAGCAGTCAAAAGATAAACGATGCGGGCTGAGCCCCGGTGGCGTAGTGGTTGTGCGCGGGACTGCGGCCCACTGGGACGGAGGTTCGATTCCAGCAGTGGGGCTGGGCCTCCTACTCCCACCGCCGGAGAGCAGTGATGCCCCCCCCAAAAAAAAAAAAAAGATAAATGATGCATTGCATTAAGTAAATCTGCTGCACCAAACCTCTTTTACTGTGTTAAAAACCATGGGTATTACTTTGAGGACTAAGTTACACCTGTCCCAAGCCGTGGTATTTTCAACTGTCTCGTATGCAGGTGAAAGTTAGACAATGAATAAGGAAGTCCAAAGGGAAAAATAGAGGCATCTAAACTGTGGTGTTGGTGATGAATATTTAAAATACCATGGACTGCCAGAAAACAAACAAATCTATCTTACATCTCATATCTCTTGGGAAGGTTATCAGGAGAGACCAATCCCCTGGAGAAGGGCATCAAGCTTGGTAGAGAGGCATCAAAAATGAAGAAGGCCCTCAGCAAGAAGAATTCACTCAGTGACTGCAACAATGGGCTCAAACACACCAACTATGGTGAGGATGTGTCAATAGCAGTTAGTCTTCACTGAATGCTTACTCTGGCCAGCAGCCGTGGTGGCATAGTGGTTAGGTGTTGGGCTGAACTGCAAGGTCGGCAATTTGAAAGCACCTGCTGCTCCTTGAGGAAAAAAGGAGCGTTGAGGTTTCTTTGTTTGGGGGTTTTGTTTTTATTTACTATGAGCTAGAGGGGTCCTTGTGTTGCAGTGGTTACATGCTGGACTGCAAACTTACTGCAAGGTCGGCAGTTCAAAACCACCAATCACTCTGAGGGATAAAGATGAGGCTTTCTACTCCTATTAAGAATAGTTTCGACTCCTATTCCCACCACCAGAAGGCAGTGATGCCCCCCCCCCAAAAAAAAAAAAGAATACAGTCTTGAAAACACAAAGAGGCAATTCTACTCTCCTCTATAGGGCTACGGTGACTCAGAATACATTCAATAGCAGAGAACTCAATAGGTTTGCGAACTATGGACCAGGTACTCTTCCAAGAGTACTCTTTACAGTTTAATTTATTTAATCTTTATAGCAACTCTAGAAGGCAAGTACTATCATGGTTCCATGTCAGTAGTTCTCAATGCATGGGTGAAGAAGACCCCTTTGGGGATCGAACAACCCTATCCCAGGGGTCACCTGATTCTTTACAGTAGCAAAATTACAATTATGAAGTAGCAATGAAAATAATCTTATGGTGGGAGGGGTCACCACATGGCAAGGAACTGGATGAAAGGGTCACGGCATTAGGAAGGGTGAGAACCACTGCTCTATGGAACATGAGCTCAATGGGGGCACGAAATGTGGGCAACTTGCACAGGGTCACAAAGGTAGGATGTGGCAACCCAGGTCATTGGGCCCTAGCACACCATAGTGTGTCAACTGCCACAGCCAGGTACAAAACATGAGGGGGTTCCCCCAAACGGGAATGTTGTTCAAATCTATGTCATTCAATTTTTTTCAGAACTTCTAAATAGAAAGCTTAGTTAACAGTCTGACCCGGTGGTATAAACGCCAAATGTACTATGAATCCATATTTTCATATGTTTGGGAAGTTGTCATGTCCAGAATGAGGCTTGTCATCAATCAACATTTCCCCTTTTTTGAAATAAGAAAACATTACACATACACTTGGGTTTTTCCCAGAGTGCTACCCTTGTAAGCTGTGTTCAACCTCACAATAGTTTTTGTGGCATTTTTCCCAGGCAGAAAACAAAATTTCATAGCTACATGCTATTCTCTTAAATGGCCTTCACAATAAATGAGGTTCAAGCAAAACTGCTTTTACCAAAAAATTCGCTGTGACCAAAGAGAACTTTCCCAGGCAATGCCCCTGGGTACACTAACTCAAAGCGAACTGCTCGATGCTCGTCTCGTAGGAAATACATACTACAAAAGCTCCACTTCACCCAGCACAATCCTGGGTTTTTAGCAGTACCCCCTTGTACATTGTGCCATTCCAAAAGCAAGCTAGAACAATTTCTTCTGGCAGAGAAGTATGTATACAAGATAAACACGATACATAAATAGATCCTGTCCTTATAAATTTTTTTTAAAAAATCAATCTGCGTAGATGTGTCAAAAACAAATACTTTATTTTAAAATAAGCTCCAGCACATACTCTCTGGAGATAAGACTGCAGGGTCTCATTTCCTCTGTTGCACATTTTTTGTGATAAGCAGAGTGCATTAAATGTTGCAGTTTAGTGGAAGGGGAGCGAAAAGAGGAGGGGTAAGGCAGAAAAGGGGCAAACAGGTTACAAGAAGCAAGGAAACTAAAACAAAGTCCAACAGGAAATGGAGTTTTTTTAAAATGTCTGATTAAAAAAAAAAAACAAAACGGTATCATCCAAATAATGGTACAACGAGAATACAAAGCAGAATGTTTCAACGAAACTTTCGAGGTGAAGTAAGGTAACATTTGAGTAAGAAATATGAGATTTGACCATCAAGATCTGGGAGAGCGTATGCAAGTGTGATAAATTTCCAAGCGAAAGAAAGGAGAGCACAGGTCACCTTGAGCCTTTGTGCTTGAGAAGAAGGAGGTAGCAAGTGGGCAAGAATCTGGGTGGTCTAGGACCCTGATGACATCTCTTTGGTCCCACTCACAAGTTTTCCATCCCTCAGGGGAGAACTGGTGTTGCTACACCTGTAAGACTGAGATAGAATTCTCCAAAATCACCATGAAGGATACAAGCAAAGACCAATGCCATGAGTCCGTTGCCACTCAGAGCACGCTTCTAGGACAGAGCAGCACTGCCCCTGTGTATTCCAGAGACTATAACTCTTTACAGGAGTGGAAAGTCTTGTCTCTCTCCCGTGGAGTGGTTGGTGGCTTCGAACTACTGACCCTGCAGTTAGCAGTCCAAGGAATAGCCAATAGACCACCAGGGCTCCATATCAGGGACAGTATGGGAAATGGGTTCCTTTTATGGCCTTGTAATGCTCACTAAATGACTGGGTGGAACACTGCAAGCAAAGTACTTGGGGCCCACCATAGGGATTGAACAGCTAATAATACAAATAGGTACATAAAATTCTACAGGGCTGGGACCATACAAATGAGGTCTATAGAACCCTCACAGGGGGATTGATTGATTTTGCCATCCCACAAGGCTCAGGGGTGGGGGAGGAGGGAGGTTGACCTCACTGCAACCCAAAAGAAAAAAAAGAAAAATTTTTAAATGGGATTGGAATGCAACCTTTGGACCCTGGAGGCAGGCTTAACCTCAGAAAGGGCTAGAAACAACAGAAGAGAAACAAGGGCAGCAAAGGCAGTGGAACCAAGATTGCAGCAGAAGGTGGATGGTGAGAGTCCCAGGCCCACTGAAGGAGAACACAGAGTACCTTCAAGCAGGCGGCTTGCTGGCTATGAAGGGAGCCTCGGGGCGGTTACTGAAGAGCTAAAAGAGCAGGACCAGGCCAGGAAGGCTGAGAGCTCAAGGGAGGCCTGAGGAGAGCAGGTCCTAGTCCAACAATTGTGCCCTGGGTCATTTCCAGTGCTAAATTGTAACCTATGACTGCCCTACTTAAAAGGAAAATCAAACCCCCTGTCTTATCAAATCTCTTCTGACTCAGAGTGAACCTACACAGAGGAGAGAAGTAACCCTGTGGGTTTCTGAAGCTCTAAGTCTGCACAGGCATAAAACGTCTCATCTTTCATTCAATGCCATCAAGTTGATTCCAACTCATAGTGACTGATAGGATGAGGTAAAATGGCCCCTGGGGACTTCTGAGACCGTCTGAATGTCTTTCCAGGAGAGAAAGCTTCATCTTTCTCTCTTGCAGCAGCTGCTGAGTTTGAACTGCTAACCTGGCAGTTAGCAACCCACCAGTCCTTCCCTACTAAACTTCATAATTATCAACACCAGCTGAGTTCTGTACAGCCAATGCAGCAAATTACAGAGCGCAGCACAGTAGAGACTGCAGTGGGAAGGACAACTGGTGTCAGAAACAGTACAGAGGTTGTAGAGAGGAAGTGTCTCCCCTCAGCTTCAGAAGGAATCAGCCTTGAGCTGATGCTCAAGTTAGAGGAAGTCAGAAGCCCTGTCACCTTATTTCTACAATAAGAAAACAACTCCAGAAAAACAAGTAAGCGGGATGAGCCCGGTGGCGTAGTGGTTGTGTGCGAGATTGGGGCCCACTGGGTTGGAGGTTCAAATCCAGCAGCAAGGCTGGGCCTCCTACTCCCACCACCAAAGGGCAGTGAGGCCCAAAAAAGAAAAAAAAAGAAAAAACAAATAAGCAAGTTGAGGTGATCCTTCTCAAAGCAACTCTACGTAGGGTTTCTGAGACTACATCTTTACAGAAGCGGACAGCTTCATTTTCCTCCTGTTCAGCAGCTAGTTGATTTGAACCCTCAACTTGACAGTTAGCAATCCAAGTCCACGTGGCCTTATGGTCACACCTACATTTTTAGCTCATCCCTCTTGCTGGAATATTCCTTAGAAGCAATGGTGAGTCTTGTCTCAACTGATTTGGACATGGTATATCGGGAGGGTACCAGTCCCTGGAAAAGAACTGCAGGCTTGGTCAGCAAAAAAGATTAAGGACCTCAAAGAGAAAGACTGGCAGAGTGGTTACCCCAAATACAACTGAGTTGTCTCTCCTTGAATCTGAACAGGGACTGCAATGGCCCTGGCCAAATAAAGTAACACACCAAGTGACAAATTGTGACATGTTGATCTTTCACTTTAATATTAG
>PVJH01042165.1:0-14485 GCA_004026705.1 Nesogale talazaci
ACCCACTCCTTTGATGCCCGTCCTTCAAATAGGAGCTTATGTGTATATCCTTGCCATTGGTTCCGTCTCTCTACCCCACCTTCTTTCTACCCTTCCAGCATCTCCAATGTAACCATTGGTCCGAAGGGGCTAATCCATCTTGGTTTCCCCATATCTCCAGCTCCCCTCTCTACTAGTGCACCTTCTCCAGTCCATCTGGATTTGTAAGGTAGAGTTGGGAAGAAAGTCGAGTCGCCATTCAGTGCAGAAACACCAAAGCCCACATGGAAGAAGCTCACCAGCCTGCGTGATCAAGAGGGGCCGAAGGGAGCAGATATGGAGCATCAAAGAACAAGCGTCACATCATTACGAATGAGGGGGAGAGCAGGGTGGGGACCTAAGGCCCACTGGTGGGTAATTGGTCACCCCTTTACAGGGGAATCACGGGGAGGAGACAGACGAGTCAAGGGGCAGTGGGCAGTGATGATGCATACACGTTTCCTCTAGTTCCTGAAGCTTTTGTTATTTTTATATTTCCCCTCACTCCCTTCTTTTTTGGCTCAGGCTGGGTTACTTAATTTGTTCACGTCTTGCTACTTGTTAGGCTTCCTTGTAGTATAGTGGTTATGCATCGGGCTGCTAACTGCAAAGTCAACAGTTTGAAACCACCAGCTGGCTGCTCTTCAGGAGAAAGACAGGACTTTCAACTCCCATGAAGAGTTACCGGCTCAGAACCTCACAGGGCAAGTCTACCTTGTCTGACAGAATCACTGCGAGTCAGCATGATCTCGATGGCCGTGGACTGTTACTTGTCAAGGACGATACTTTCAAACCTAGCTGTTTGCTGAAGGTTTGATCTTACCATCATCTCGCTCCCCATCACCCAGATACGAAGTAAATGTTTAGAAGTAATTTCTGGTATAGGAATCATCACTATAGTCAGAGTCAGGGAAGTCAGAGCCATTGTTGTCTACGGTCTTTCATAGAACGCAAGTCCCTCTTTCCTTTTTCCTTTTTGTTTTAAGGCAGCGTGCTGAATAAAATGTGCTTCCCGACTGCCCTTCCCCTTTCTAGCCCTTTAAGAAAATTCTCATTAACAAGCTCTGAGATCTTAGGTCAAGCAGGTGTTCAACCTCCTTCAACTTAAGTATTCATACTATTCCCCCAAAGGGGGGGAACAGTGGTGTGTGTCTCTCCCATCTGCCTCATCTTCCTCAATAACCTCTCTGTGTCCATGCTCGCCTTCCACCATTCACCAACCTGGTCTTTGAGAAACAGAAATCCCACATCATGTCACTTTTTCTCTGAAAACCCTTCAGTGGTTTCCAGTAGTCTTTAGAATAAAATCTAAACTTCATTTTTTCCCCAGCAAGGCCCTCCCTGTGCTGCCCCACTCCATCTGGCCTCCCGCCCTTTTCCCTCTCCCTCTGTTTTAGCTACCTGACCTCCTTCCTGACCTTTCTATTCTCTGATGACATTCAGCTCCCTGCTGCCCAAGGCTCTGCCCTCCCATTCCCTCCACCCAAAACAATCTTCCCCAGAATGACTGAGTCTTTCAGCACAAATGTCACTCTCCAAGACGTTGAGGGCCTACTACCATTTCAAAAGAGTAGTCATACCCTAGCCCCAGCCATCTTCCCCTTGTATGACCTCATTTATCTCAGTAGCACTGAAGTCAATTACTTATTCATTCATTCATTGAATGAATGCATCTATACCTCAGAGGGGAAAAAGACTTCTGAGCATCATCTCAAAGCAATGAGAAAATCTGTCTTCAACCGGAGTTAGCAACAAAAATTGAAGTAACTAGAAAACATGGTGACACAGTGAGTAAAGTGTTAGGCTGTTAACTACAAGGTTGATGGTTCGAGCCCACCAGCCACTCCTCCTCTGGAGAAGCATGAGGCTACCTGCTCTTGTGAAGATTTAGAAGTTCAGAAACACCAGTGAACAAGTCATTCCACGCGGTGCTTTAGGGTCCCTGTTCCTCAGAATCTACTCGATAGCAAGGGGGGTTGTTTGGGTTTCATGAAAGGGGAGAATGGTTTTACTGTGGTCATTACAGTACTTTCTTGTGCTTCAGCAGCTTTGTTAAATCTGCTAAGATAATGAGCTTTTGCTTATTTTTCCATTTTTTCTTGGTCCAATGGGCCGCATTCTCTTAAAAAGATATTTTGGGCTTCTGGAAACAAGGTATGTTAAGCATTTGGGTCTGGATGTCTCTGCTGGTTCTGCCTCTTTCTGATGTGCCTCACCATTGCGTAGGAAGGTAGGATGCTGCTGGAGAGGGTCTGGGAGGGGCCTCCAAAATGTGGACAAATTCTATACTTCATCGTAGCCAAAAGGCCGAGAAACAATCATGTGGGTAAATTCTATTATTTTTAATTCCATTTCTTCCTGGACGTTTTGGGGAGAACCCTTGTAGATCACATATTTTCCTGAGTATTTTGGTTTTGATCAAATCCCCCAATACACACTGTTTTAGAATTTCATTATCCCTTAGTCCATAAGGGCATACTTATCCCAGTAAAATGTACCCCACAAGGTTAGGTCTGTTTACTCTCAAATCCCCCCTGCTTACTGGTAGGGAGATGGTCAGAGAATGTGAAGATTCAGAAGCTTTTCCTAAAACATGTGCATGCGTGTGTCTTAAATGATGACACATTATTTTATGGTCCTCAATATCTTACTGTTGTTTTATGTATGAAATAGGTAGGAAGCTTATAAGCAATAGATGACATAATCACATTTTTCAAATTTTAATTAAAGTTTTCTTTTCCCCTGCTATCATTTCAGGATTTGTTCCCCTTCCTTATTCAAGTTCTAAATAAATATTCTTAGACTCTATTAAATGTATATGAATATCTCTACCTGTAAAAGGAAATACCTAAGTATACATTTGGGGAAAATTAACCATCCCTCCTCTGTTAACTAGGGCTAAAACTGTTCCATCTGTTATTGGAGAGAATGGCAGTACAGTTCCCAGAACAATGTATGGCCCAGAGTAGAATTCTATCAAATCGCCAATGGTCTAATCTACCAAGACGTTGGCGACATTTTTTATGACATTCTATAGGACACCATTCTCACCAAGTTGGCTGTAGACGGTGTGGAGAGATGTGCGTCCGCCAGCCAAGTTTGTGTCCTTGGTGGGCTGCTGTCAGAAGGACGCTTTTTTCCCCAAAAAAAGCAGTGCTTGCTGTCTTAGATTTTTAGGGAACAAGACATCGCTGAGCTCAGCAACAGTTCAAACCCACACGGTCAGCAGATGGTCACTCGGTCATTTGTCGAAGGCCAACAGAAATTGATGGGGATCTTGATAACTCTTGGGTCACACTCTGGAGAACATTTCCATAAATAAGGGCCCTAAGTGATCTTTCTGTACATGCTCTTTGGAGAACTGGACTTCCCTCCTTCTTTGAACATTACCTTTCTCCCATACAACTCAGAGAATGAAATGAGTATTTCCAAAATGAGACACAAAGCAAGAAAGTCTGTGTTCCGGCATGGATGGAACATGGCAGTTCATCCCTGGAACCACCCTTGCAAACTTGGAGCCCTCAGGTCTGATGATCTGCAGAGTACGGATTCCGTTATTCGCTGCAGCACACAGATAAAGGCAAGAGAAACCATATGAGACGGTCGTGGAGAAAGTGGTGTTGAATGGTGGGGCAAAGCACTGTGGTAACCTCCAGAAGGAATTCTGGCCATCTGGATTGATGAAAAGAAGAACAGAAGAATGCAGGCATTCTTCATTTGGGACTGGGTTGTCCCAAAGGAAAATGAATGGGAAAAACATGTTTGCTTTAAGTGCTGACTCACGGTACAACATTTTAATTCAGGGAGTTTAATTGAAAATACAGCAAGAATGTAAAAGATTTACATAGAAAATATGTCAGTGTATTGGCAAGACATTAATTATAAAACCAGATGGTCATGGTATAAAAAAAAATCAACCAAGAGGCCCTTGTTTTTCTTTGTTTCCTTAGCATGCAATGTTTTCACATTACACATATTAGCGTTCTGATTTTTTTTTTAAGTAATGCCACCATTCTATTCAAATTAATACAAAGAGTGATTAGCTGGGTATGGATGACTTTAAAGGAAAGCAAAGTCAGCATTAATAGAGCCTGGACTATGGAAGCATTCTAGTGATGGGAGTTCCATGATCAAGGCACGAGTTCTTCCTCCCCAGAGACCAGGCTAATGAGACCATATTTCTCAGTTCCTATTGACCATGACCGCTGTCTCAGTCAGGGGTCATTTGTTTGCAACAGAAGGTTGGAACAGACACTGCTTGAAATTAGCTCAGGAAAGAGAGTTTATTTTCAGAATGTAGGAGGCGTTCACTTTCCAAGAGCTTGCAGTCATGGAGAACAGACTAGAAACTCAGCTGAAAACATCTCTGAAGTCACCGAGTGTCCTCCCCTTGCTTTCCTCCATACACACGCTCCCCCAGAACCACATTTCTTCTGCAAGTTGGCTTTTTCTGCTTCTCGGTCATCGATGGACTCATCATAGGGAGTTCAATCCACCTTCTTCTCTTTGCTTACTATTTGTCCTCTTCTGTTCACCCCTCTCTCTTCATGCCTTTCATACATAACTTAGTATTTTCATAATTATTATCTCATACCCTATTCTGTATTAGTTCATTCAGAGTTCCTTGGTGATGCCACTGATTAATATGCTTGGCTGCTGAAAAATCAGAGGGCCAAGTCTTCCTGGAAGAATCTCAGAAGAAATGCCTCAGAAGATTTACTTCAGAAAAAAACAGTCATTGAAAAATCCTACAGAACACAGTTCTTCTCTGACATACAGGGGTCACGTGAGTTGAGATTAATTTTGATGATAACTAATTTTCTAACTTGTTATTCAGACATTCTTTACTTTGCGTGTGTGTGTGTGTGTGTGTGTGTGTGGCTACTATAGCTCATTAACATGTATCTTTCCCTTATTAACAAAAAACCTAATGCATTGCCATCAGTTTGATTCCAACTTATGGCTACCCTATAGGACAGGATAGAATTGCCACTGTGGGTTTCTGAGCTGGTAACCCTTTGTGTCAGTCCGCATAGGCTAGAGGAACAAATTTCATAGACACGCATATAGATATAAGGAAAAGGTTTATATACAAGAGGAACAGGACATTGAGCCCAGTCCAGTTCAAAGTCATAAGTTTGATATTAACCCATATGCCCGAAATCAGTCTATAAAGTCTCCTTCCGACTCATGAAGTCACAGATCAGTGGGTGCAGAATCCCGGTGCTGGCAGGGGTCTCCACATGGCTCCTCGCTTCCAGGGCTCAGAGTCCATCGATAGCAGAAGCAACTCATCACTGGCAGAGGTCTCCATGTGGCCGCCCCAGCTTCAAAGGTCTGGCTTCATGAAGGCAAAGCCGTGTGGTCTCTCCACTGGCTCCTCCAGCTTCTCAGATGCTGCCATCTTGTCTTGTTCATGATTCATCGTCTCTGAGACTAACTCTCAACCACTGGGGAAGATAGCTTCTCATCTTCACGAGGGAAATATCGCAAGATTTCCCAGAAGTCTCAGGAGAAAGCCATACCCACATCGAGGCCTCATTGGCTACTCAATGGCTAGCTCCAGATTAACAGGCTAGACTCCACCCCTACATCTCAATCATAAAATTAACATGAGCACATGACTGCCACACCCTTTACAGAATTAGACAGTCTCATCTCTCTCCTGTGGAGCTACTGGTGGGTTCCAACCATTGACCGTGCCAGTAGCAGCCCAATCTATAACCATTATCCCTCCAGGACTCCTTTACTTATTGTGAATTAGGTCTACTGTAAATTAGTACTATTGGTATGACTAAGATAGCATAGAGACCTCATAACACTTAAGTTCATTCACCTTCTTTTAAGTATTGTTGGTGTTGCCCTGTCTTTTATTTCTACAAAGCTTTAATCCCACCAATCACTATTATTGTTTCAAGCAGCCAATACTCATCATGTTTTACTCACACGTTTACTGTTTCCCTTTTTCTGGATTCCTTCCTAAAAGACCACATTTTATTTTTTCCTCAAGCCACACAATCTTTAGAATAAGTTAGAGCTTGCAACTGGTTCCCAGTCTAGGGGAGCTGACCGATGAGTTTATGGCCTTTGTTCTCTCAGGCTGGGGGGTGCTTCTAAGAGCTGGGTCCTCTATAATACCCAGTCTACTGACTCCTACACCACCACCCCCCAACCCAAGGAGCTCAGTTCTGGCCATTTACCAGGGTACTCTGATCACCCTGTGATTCTAGGCCCCTACCACATCACTTCGCCTGAGACTCTGCTGTGTGACTTTGGTAGGTCACCTTCCTCTCCAGATGGCTCTGTCTCTTCATTGGAGGAAAGACCACATTTTCATCTTCTGCCTAAATAACATCCTTTACTACGACTCCTGTTGAGTGAAAATCGGCCAAAAGGATTTTTCTGTCTTTCTTTGTCTGAGAGTCCTCATTCCCTAACTTACTCTTGAGCTATGAGTTCTTCTCCTCTGGCACTTCCTACGCCACAGTCAGTGCTCGTGGCAGCAGCAGTGAAGAGATCAAAAGACGCACTGCACTGAGTGAACCTGCGGCACAAGACCTCCCTAGGCTACTAAAGACGGTGGATGTCCCTCTGAGGACTAAGGTGCAGCTTACCGAAGCTGTTGAAAGAAGATCTCTCAAACAATCACTGCATTTGAGTTGTGGAGCTGGAGAAGAATGGTGAAAGTACCATGGGCTGTCAGAAAGACAAACAGATCTGTCTTGGAAGAAATAAGGCCCAAGTGCTCCTTAGAGGCAGGGATGGCAAGACGTTCTTATATACTCTGAACATATTGTCAAAAAAGGCCAGTCCCTGGAGAAGGACATCATGTTTGGTAAAGTGGAGAGGTGGTGAACAAGAGAAAGGCCCTCGATGAGACGGATTGACACAGTGGTTGCGTCAATGGGCTCGGGCCTGGGCACAGTTGTGAGGATGGTGCAGGACTGTGCAGCGTTTTGTTGTTGTGCACAAGGCGACTGGGGTGAGAACCAACTCAATGGCACCTACCAACAACAACAACATACCCCATTTAATACCAGTAAATTGATTTTTCTACTTTAAAGGATAGACTACAGTAATTATGAGAAATTTCCATCATTTGTAAGTATGTCTTTCGCCTAACAGGGAGAATTTAAAGGGCACTTTATACTTTGAAGCCTAACCTGTGGTAAGGTCCTGAAGGATTAGACAGTGTGACAGTTACTGAGACTATAAAGTCAAATAGGACACAGTCTTGTCTTCTAACTGTATAGTATGGAGTACTAGCAGGCAAATAAGTGGTCACATTGTGATAAGTTCTATGACAGCATTACACACAGTATTTTAGGAGTCAAAGAAAAAGCATCTGAATCAGCATTCAAAGTAAAAGAATACTCCCCAGGCAAGATACTTTGGATTTTAAAGTAGAAGATGTTAGAACTATATGTCACTTGGCATGTGCCTTGGCTGCAAGTAACAGACACTCTGACGGGCAGTGGCTTAGATGAGAAATCCAGAGGTGGATAACAATAATTTAGCTGTGTGTTTATGCTCTACCTTCTCTTTGGCTCTGTCATCCTTGGTGTAGCAATTTTTCATCTTTGCTTCATTGTCTCATGATTTCAACATTGCTCCCACCACTCCAAAAGTACTATCTATCCTTGTTCAAAGCAGAGGAGTGGGGAAAACACTGATTTCATCTGTCCTTCTCCAGAGGTCCTAGCAGACTTCTAAATGCTTCTTATTGACCAGAACTAATCATGTGGTCATGTCTACATGCAAGGGAATAGCTAAAAATAGCCAATTTATTTTGTTTAGTGTTTCACCTGGAGAGGAAAGCAGCAAGGTAGAAGTGTCTTAGCAAGAACAGTAGCAACAGACAACCACAGAGCCATCAATCTAAGTTGGGAGAATCTACTCAGAGAGAGGGAACAAAGATGTAAAGCCATGCATCTTTGGGGAGATTTGGAGAAATTAGTGCATGCTCCATCAGGTTAGAAGGGTAAATGGTGACCAGGACACACAGTGTCTTATAGCTGAAGAGTTAAGTCTGAAGATGAATGGAAGGATTACAAGTAGAGGAGAGAAATGATTAGATTTGTTTTTAAATACCTGCTCTGGTGGCTGTGTGGAAGTTGTTTTCAGATCAATCTAGATTCAAGTTAAGAATGATGAAGACACAAGGATCAGAAGTTCAAAAATAAGTAGCCAAATCAGTCTGAAGGAGCATGAATGTAGTAGAGACCCAAAGTCCATCTGTATGATAGTTGGACAGACCCTCTCAGAAGGACCACACGAAAGGGATGATAAATCCAGGGTGCAGTATAGCGCTGATAAATCACATAACTATCCTCTAGTTCTTTAATATTCCTTCTCCTCCCTATTATGATTTTTATTCATTTTACTTCACTACTCATGTTAGCTTTGTATAAGTTCATTGGTATATTTAAGATCATTTGATACATAAAAGTCAAGTTATGTAACCCTTCAGAAACAGCAACAGGATTAATGAATCCCTGAAGGTATTGAAAGAGAAGGGTGGGGCAAAGTGGGAATAGGGGGGTGAATAGCAGTGATAAATGTATAACCCCACTCAAGGGACTGGACATCAGAGTTGTATGTGAATGGATATATTAGATGTATACGATATGGCAGAAAATAAATAAGGGTTCCTGAGGTAGGGTGAGGGAGGGGGTAGAAGAGGGTAAATGGGAGCTGATGTCAAGGAGTTCAAGAAGAAAGTGTTTTGGAATTGATTGTGGTAGCAATTGTACAAAACTCCTTGAAGTGATGGAATTATAGAATGCTATAATATCTGTAAGAGCTCCCAATAAAAGAATAAAAAAAAAGAGAAGCAAGAAGGTATGAAGCAGCAAAATGCAGGGATAAAGATGCAAGAATGGCTGAGCCCTGGTGATGCAGTGGTTGTGTGCAGGACTGCGGCCCACAGGGTTGATGGTTCAAGTCCAGGAGCAGCTCTCCAGGAGCAAGGTTGAGCTTCCTACTCCCACCCCCTGGTGATGTGAAAGAAAAAAAAAAGATGCAAGATTGAATACAAGATATTATTAAAAGAGAACTTAGTAAAACTTAGGGTCTGAGTTTGAAATAAGATGCAATTGATTCTAAACTCACTGAGTCATCTACTATCTGTATAACTATGGACATATTATTCAACCTCTACATCTCTCTCCATTTTTATAAAGATCAGTATCCATTCATGGAGTTAAATGATACAATGCAATAGATTTTCAATTAATACTTAGGTGTTTACCTATATACTCGAGTATAAGCTGACCTGAATATCAGCTGAGGCACCTGATTTTACCATAAAACTGCATTAAAAATGTGCTGAAAAACTCGACTTATAACGGGTATATATGGTCCATCTATATAGCATATATTCACACATATATTAACAGTGAGTGAAAATAGTAAATCTTAAAGGAGCCCATGTTTCAGGTTTTAGTGACTCAGTGGATGGTGAGTCCCCACGTGGTAACCATTGAGTGAGGAACAGGTTTGGAAAAAAAGAATTGTTAGCGAAGTTTGAGGAGTATTGGGTTTAGGAACAATGACTAGGCCTAGACCCTTGGACCGTGGACCAATGGAGCTCTACTAGAGAGAATTTGACTATACATGGACGTTTGCGTGTCATCATGCTACAGAGTGAAACTTGGTTGAGGTCATTCAGAGAGGAGAGTGTAGAGTGAGAAGAACAGAGGCCAACTTGAAGGGCTTGAGGCAGGGGGAGTAACTGAGTCAGAGCTGGCAGGACATTGTACATATCCATTCCTCCCGTGATTGACATCTTTGTGCTATTGTACACGGTGCTGCCCTGAGCATAGATGTAGCGATTTCTGTTAGATCGCTAGGGTATCTCCCTGGGAGCTGACTTGCTGGGAGGCAGTACCTCCGTGACTGAGTTTCTGAAGCAAGTCTTCAGGCCTTTCTTCTGCCACGTCTGTGGGCGGACCCCAACCTCGGACCCTTTGTTATCAGCCGAGTGTATGGGCTGTTTGCACCACCCAGGAACTCCAGCCCACATGCCCGGATGGAGACGCTATCATACAGATCACATTAAGAAAAGAGGAACTTCAGTGGACAATTATGACTACCAGAGTTAATGGTGCTAATTGCTTTTTTGGCTGTATTCAGACAAATACAATATTTATACCAAAGTAGGCTCTAGCCCCTCTGCACTCTGTGTCAAACAGGGTCAAGCAAGAGAGTTCTGAGCAGGAGTCTTTCGGAAGGAGGCTACACTTAAAATGCACTCCGTTCATTCACATCAAACAGCAGATTGAGCTCGTGTCTTGTGACAAATGAGCCTAACCGTCAGGGACATTTAGCTTGGAGAAGAGAAGACTCGGCAGTAATAATTGTTGATTTGATCAGTCTATTTACCTTGCTGATGAAGGACTCTCAACTTCAAACGCATTTTTAAACCTGCTGATTCATTGCATCCTGTGACTCCCCCCCCCCCCCAGCCCCAGGCGTAGGGACTTGCTGCACAGATAGAGAGACTGAGACATCTAGAGGATAAACACAGGAGACAGTCCAGACAGCCGACACCCAACACCTGGCTCCGGAACCGACTCATCCCTGTCTTTCATAATAAATGTCTTTTCCTTCTCTCCTCTCATAAAAAGCCTATGTCCTTCAGGGCGCTCAGCGTGAACCCCCTTGCAGGGAAGCTTCTGCTGTGTTCACCCGTCTGGACTGATTTGTCTCCTCTGACATTTCACAGGGTCCAAAGTAGCTTACTCAACAAAACAGATATTAAAATGCAGACCCACTCCTCACTTCTTTGGACTTCGTTAGGTTCCCAAGACCAAGTTATTATGTGAAACTTGGAATTAGGCAAAAACGGAGGATGACGACATCCAGTCATAAAGTAGAGGGTGGCTACATCATTATACAGCTGCCACATTTCATCTACACTGAGAAACATGGCTCCGTCAAGTGGATCTGTAGCCTTTACCATCACAGCCGGCATCCAGTCTCTCGCCTCTCACCTTGGTATTCATTACTGCCAGGTTTATGTCATTTGTGGCCAATAGTTGGAATATATATATAAATATATATATATATATATTTAAAAGATCATTTTATTGGGGATTCTTACAACTCTTGTGATGATCCGCATATCAGTTGCATCAGGCATGTTTGTACATATGTTGTCTTCACTCTTTTCTAGACATTAACTTTCTGTTGAGTACTGGTTATCAGCTCCTCTCTTTTCCCCTCCCCCCATCATACACTTTTTTACTACTGTTATAAATGTGAAATGTTGGGTGACAAGAGAGTTGATATGAGGAGCAAGTGTAAGATGAGTTCTCTTGTTAGCCCTTGAGTTCATAACACCCTTGTTAGGTACTTGGTTACATGTTTTGTTCACTCTAGTTGCCCATGTGTTGGCCACAGCTCCCACATATAGTTACTCTGAATTATCTGTTCTCCCCAAGGGCCTGGCACAGGAATGGCTGTGATTCAAAGTGATACAAAAATGTAGCCACTGCCCCTATGACCCAGCTCACCAAAATAAAGATGAGAATTGAATTAAAAGAAAGAAAGTTGTCCGATGTACATTTAAAGGACGATGGATTTGTCTCTCAATTGTAACTTAACTTGGTGTGCCTTCATAGATGCTGGTGGCAATGGAGGACTATCAGACTCCCAGGCCAGAGTATTGGCACTTGGATGGTCACCCAAGTCCAATACCTACAGGCAGGCACAAGGATGGGGGTGGGGGTGAGGAGCTATATTTGTTTCCTAACTTGTAGAATTATCTCATAGTTCAAGATGCTAGGCATCCCAATTACTGTGAGAACCAAATCATATTCCTTGCAGAGTCTCCAGGGAAGAACCTTTCTTGTTCTGGTAGCCCAAGCATACCTTGGCTGGTAGATGCATTTCCACTCAATCGTCTTCCTCTATTAGTCTGTTTTCCTTCGGTTGTATTAGGATGGCACTATGAGCTATTTAAAGGGGTCTGAAGGTCCCTGCGTAGCCCAAAATATTTGTGCTAAGCTACTAATCTAAAGAATCCTGGTGAGGTTGGGTTGTGAGCCTCACAGTCGACCATTTGAAACCACCAGCCTACTCCCATAAGCGTTGCAGTCTGGGAAACCCACAGTGGGGCTGCGAGGAGTTGAACGGACTTGATGGCAGTAAGTTTGGCTTTTGAGACTCTTTGTCGGTGGTTCAAAGCCACCCAGTGGGCCAAAGGAGGTAGGCCTGGGGATCTGTTTCCACAAAAGATAGCCGCCAAGATGCCCCTCTGAAGCAGACTTTGCCTCCTTGGGAAAGCCTTTTCTAGATCCCCTAAATGGAATTATTGACCTCTTCCTAAAAATATATATATATCTTTGTCCATTTCTATGATTATTGCTGCCAAGTCCACTCTGACTCATGGCACACCAGAACAAAACATCTCCTGGCCCTGTGTCAACTTCATCATCGCCAGCGGGTTTTCGAGCTCATCACTAAGGCCATGTGCCCATCCATCCCACCGAGGGTCTCCTTCACCCTCATTGACCCTCTGCATCACCCAAGGGCTCCCTCTAGTACTTGACCTCTGCTGCTGCTGTGTCCACAACCAGTGAGTCGGATAATGTGGTGTTGCGATCTGTAAGATTTTCATAGGCTTATCTTCCAATAAAAGTCTCTTTTTCTTAAGCCATCTTAGGCTAAAAGCTTCACTCAAACCTGTTCACCAAGATTGACCCTGCTGGTATTCGAACTGCCAGCAGCAAAGCTTTCACTCTCACCACAACACACAGGCCAACACAGTATGTCACATTGACAGAGGGTGATGGAATTTCTAGGATGGTGCCTCCTATATTGTAACCATATGCACAGTGTTCTCTCTTGATAGCCTATGGCAGGAACCATGGCTATCTATTCTTAATACCTAATAATAAGTGTTCAAGAGGCTTTGTCTTTGAACGGATGTAGTAGTAAGACTTCAGTTGCAAGCAACTGAAATACACTACAATGATTGCAAGAGAAAACAGGAGAATTGCTGTCTAGCTCTTGGGGACAGAATCAATGAAGTGCCAGACCAGGCTGTGAAAATGGACAGGGTGCAAAGGAACTCAAGCGCACCAATTGACTGGGACAAATATATTTCTCTTGCCCCTCATATCCTTGCATCCTTTCCATGTTATTCTCAGACTGGAAAGAATATTCCATTAACTCATTTGAGTGTCTTTTGGCTGCTCCAATCCACAGACAATGTAGGATGAGACAAACCTGCTGCTTGGTTTTCTAGATTTGCAAAACCCATATATATCCCACTAGTGGCGTAGTGGTTACACAGTCGGCTGCTAACCACAAGGTCAGCAGTTCAAAACCATCAACCATTCTCTGAGAGAAAGATAAGGCTCTCTGCTTCCATAAACAGCTACAGTACTGGAAATCCACAGGAGCAGTTCTACATGTTCTATAGACTTAGAGAGAGAGAGAGAGAGAGAGAGAGAGAGAGAGAGAGAGAGAGAGAGAGAGAGAGAAGTTCATTTAAAGAAAATGGCACACACAATTGTGGGGACCTGGAAAGTCAAAAACTGGTGGGTCTGACTGCAGGCGGGATGCTTCTCCTGATTCACATAGCTACAAGGTGATGAACCCCAAATTGGCAGATTAAGTTACAAACTGTTAGCTCACAGGTTGCAGAAACTAGAAAATGCTGGCTGGGAAAGAGAGAGCGGGAGAGAGAGAATGAGAATGAGGGAGCGAGCTTTGCCAAATATATATATGACCACACCCCAAGAAACTCCCCTTCTTACTGATTGGCTGTTCACATTGGATCTGTCAGACCACCGAGAATCATGCCTTAGCCCAGTGGACAGAGGGCATCCACAATCACACCTGTCCTCTTTAGCATGTAAAGGTTGGGGAGAAAATCGATGGGTGCGTGAGTGGGAGGGGCGATAGGTACTACTTTCCACCCAGATGATACATAACAAGGAAAAGAAAATTTCTGATAGTAATGGTGACTGGAGCATGTTTACCTAAAGCCTGACAAATGTCTACTACTATAAGTGAAGCTTTGTAGGAAAGGGGTCCACGTGATTTTAAAATCACATTTAATATCGAATGGTTTATTACCAGAAAATTCATTTGCAATATTTAGCACCTTTCTTTAATTTCCTTGATGAACTCAGAGCTCTTGCATAAATTTAATAATGTGTTATGTACCCCCTGGGTGTCTGATTTACTGACTTGAGCTGAATGATTGGACTTGGTACAAAAAAGAGCTTGCAAACACGGCCTAGGGGTTTTGAGGGGTTTTTTTTAGTCATCAAGGAACTAATCTCTCTTGCTCCCTGGAGAAGCTAAACATTCTCAAACCAAGTGCCCTCTGCTCTGGTTTCTGCTTTTCAGCATTTCTCTCCTGCTCTCACATACTTTTGCTGTTTTAAAATTAAATCTAAGAAACTCATTCCATATTTTTCATCATCTGCTTTTGAAAGTGAATGTTATGGAT
>PVJH01042166.1:0-14449 GCA_004026705.1 Nesogale talazaci
GAGGTTAGGCGTGGTCATGCCTGGCCGCCGATCCTGGGTCTTTCACTTGAACTTGCCCGGCAGTGCCTGGTGCTGATGGAGGGAGTGTGGTGGCAGGGTCTCCTTGACACATCTGGGGTCACATGGGGTGACCCGGCTCTTCCTCCCTCCCTTAGCTGGCCCTGCTGCCGGTTAAACATTCTCCGGAGCAAGGTCATTCTGAGCTCCTGGCATCCAGTGCTGGGGGACAAGGGGGTGGGGTGGGAGGATGGGCCGGGGGAGTGGGAAGATCAGAACTGTGTATGATTTTCTTCATTACCCTCCTGGACAGGAGGCCCCATATTGCCGGAGCTGGGAGGGGGCTAGGCAAAGCCAGGCCTGTTGGACTATGCAGGGATGGGAGGGGTGCAGCAGTGGGGGGGGGATATGGGAGGGGTTCAGGCTGGTTGCTGAGTGACGAAGCACAGACCAGGGGGAGGGTGGGCTATGGGAGGCCCTGGGAGGGGGGGCTGAGGGGAAACCCAGAGACAAAGTCTGATGGAAAATCATTGATAGCGACGGAGTTGCCGATAGGTGCAGGGCCACAGGGAGAGAGATGTCGAAGTGAGCCGGAGAAGGCCGGACCCGACTCCCATCTCCCTGCCACTGAGCAGATGGTGACGCACAGAGCAGGGTGGCACTGCCCCTGTGGGCTCCCCAGATGGTGACACCCTTTTCTTCCAGGGTAAACCATGCTGCCAGCTGAGCTCAAAACCAGCCCATGTTAGAACTGCCCCTGTGAGTTTCCCAGAAAGCATCAGCGGACAGAGGGAGAAAGCACGGAGGCCGACGACGGATGCTGTTTCCAGACCAAAAGACAGAGTGGGTGAGAGCGAGGCAAACCCACCTACAGACAGACGGACAGGCAGAGAGGAGAGTCCAGCTGGAGTGAGACTGGCCATGCGCCCCGGTGACTTGAGTGGGCCCTGGGCCTCGTGTGGCCAGCCAGGCCTTCCATGGGTAGCCATGGTCATAATGTGTGTATGGGGGCGGGGGCGGTGTTCTTACATGTAGACACATGCTTAGGGGCATCCCTCTGCCCCATCCTAGGGGCGCCTTTACTTCATCACTGTGCACACACACGCTTAGCGGCAGCTCCGACCCACCTGCACATACACATGTACACATGTGCATGCATATCCCTCCCCACAGCACAGCACAGCATAGCACACATGCCTGGACCCACACGCTCGCTCACACAGCCAAGCTTTGTTGAGCGCCTGCCATCTGCCAAGGGGCACTGGAGATGGGGAGATCAGCAAAGGGACAGTACCACTTGGTGCTCCCAAGGATGGGGGGTGTCCGGGCATGGGGTAGGGGTGGGGGTGGACAAGCCAGGGGGGTTTGACTTCTCTGTGTACTTTCACCAGCTCTGAGGGGGGCAGGGTGTTTCCCTCCAGCTGGGCAGAAGGCAGCAGGACCCACTGTAGCCACAATGCTACCAGGGCCCCTGATGGAGCGGGCAGGCATTGACAAGAACTTGAGGGCCTGAACCAGAGAACAAGCACCTTGTGATGTATGTGTGTGTGTGGTGGGGTGGGCAGCTCAGCGTCTCTCCCAGTGCCAGTCAGGGGCTAGCTGGGGGCGGCAGGTTGGCCTTGCCAGGAGAGCAGGCGTTTCGTCTGGCTGCAAAAGGCCCCCCGCTCCAGCTTCTCCCCGCATGGCCCGGCTCTGCGCTCGGCCTGCCCTCTGTGTAACGAGATCGTTTATAGTACACCCAACAAGCAGAAATAAAACTACCGAGGCCAACATTGCAAACAGATGCTCTGGCCAGCACCCTGGGAAGGGAGCTGCTCAGAGTCTGGTCCCCTTGGGATGGGGGAGGGACAGTGGGAGCTGGAGGGTTGGGGGCCAGTGGGGGCTTGCAGAAACCGAGTTGGGAGTGGGAAGGGACAGAAAGAAAGAGGAATCTTCCTCCATTCCCTTTCACTTGCTCTTTCTGGGCTCACATGCCAGCAGTCTTGGGACCTGCTAGTTTCTCACTTTGACATGACTTCAAGTGAAGCTGAGAGAAAGAGAGAGCGAGAGAGAGAGAGAGAGAGAGAGAGAGAGAGTTTTACCTCCCTACAATCTCTAGGAGGCCTGACCTGCTGTACCACCAGGCGCTACAAAGGGCCGAGGCTCTCCGTCAGACAGGAGGAAGCAGGGGATGCGCAGTCACTGGGTCAGTTGTGCAGGGAACATGGCAGTGACTTTGGAGGAAGTGCTGGGCGGAGGCTGGGGGATGCAGGCAGGCTACATGGAGAAGTAGCTCGGACAGCTGGCAGAGAAGGAGCCTGGGGTGAAGGACGCGGGAGAGCCCGCTAAGTCAGCGCTCTGTGTGTGTGTGTGTGTGTGTGTGTGTGTGTACAAACAGCCTGACCGATTTTGGACATTGGTGAGAAAGGTAAGGAGACAGATGTTGAGACTTGCGCATCTTCCTGGAAGCCTCCCCAACTCACTGAAGATGCTCCCCTCCCCACCCCCAACCCAAATACAAAAACTAAACTCGCACCCGCTGCCATGGAGTCCATCCTGACTTGGGTATATAGAATTTTATTGGGGGCTCATACTACTCATCACCATCTATCCATCCATCCGTTGTACGCAAAGCACATTTGTACACTTGTTGCCATCATCATTCTCAACACAGTTTCTTTCTACTTAAGCCCTTGGTATTTGAAGGTGAACTTTTTTTGGGGGGTGGGTGGGGGGGCATCACTGCCTCTGGTGGTTGTGGGCGCTACCCAGTGCTGCTCCTGAGAGTCGCCGCTGGATTTGAACCGCCAAGCCCCCAGGCCGCAGTCCCGCACTCCGCCACTGACGCCACCGGGGCTCAGCCCAGAAGGTGAACTTTTAAGGGCGCAGGCTGCCTCACCTTTCTCCCAAGGAGGCGCCAGAGGGTTTGAAGCACCTTGCCCACAGGACTACGAGGGAGGGCTTGATGGAAGAAGGTGGTAGGAGAGAGGCTGGGGCAGGGATGGGGGTAGGGTGTTGAAGGAAACAGCAGAAGCAGGAGGAAAGAGAGGAACAAGGGAGAAAGGGTGGCAGGAAGGCAAGAGACAGCCCGGCCCAGGGCTCCACCGAACACCAGGAAGCTACTGTCCACCCCAGCCTGTTACTCTGTCCTGCGGGAAACTATGGCACCCGTGATTTCACATCCCCACTGGGTCGGTGTCCCACAGGGGCCAGGGGTCAGTGGAACAGCCAGACTAAGATGAGGAAGACAGGCCTGGGCAGTCTAGACAGCTCTCGAGAAGGTACGTGGGGACCGTGGAAGGCAACGATTGTGTCCTTCTCCCACGGACTCTTTGGAGCCTCCTGGTAAACTTCTTCTGAAACCTTTTGGGGACCACGGTGGAAGTGTGCCTGGTGCAGCCCAGAGGAAGGCTCAGGCCCAGGCAGTGTTCCTGTTCCCTCTGGTCACTGGGAACACGAACCTGCATGATGGTAACTAAAGACAACACTGTGTGTGTGTGTGTGTGTGCACATGCATGTGTGCTCCTGCCCCAGCTTAGTTACTAACACAAAGGTCAGTGGCTTGAATCCATCTATCAGTGCCAAGGAAGAAAGGCCTGGCAATCAAGAAAGCCCCCATAGGGCAGCTCTCCTCGGTGCCAAGCAGGTGGTCACCAAGGAGACGGGTATGGCAGTGGAGTTGGGGCTGGGGTTAGGGTGGCTTTGGGGCATGTGTGCAGACAGGGATGATGCCTTCGGGAGTACCTGGGATCTCTGGTGATGAAACCCAGGTGTCCTGGGGAGCGAGAGGGAGCCCCTCCCTCCCTCACCCCTGTTCTGCTGTGCGGAGACAGGAGAAAGCGAGGGAGATGGATAGCAAGAGTTATGATAGGGGATGTGATCAGGGTGGACAGTTACAGGGGCTGCCGGGAAAGGGGTGCATGTGGCGTGTGTGTGTGTGTGTGTGTGTGTGTGTGCGCTCGTGGGTAACCGGCAGGGAGTTTCAACGCAATCAGAATAACCCTGATTAACGTACATGCTCTCTGCCAAGGCCTAGTGCAGCCGACACGCCTGACTGTAACTCTAAGAGGCAGAGGAAGCTCTCTCTCTCTCTCTCTCTCTCACACACACACACACACACACACACACCCTCAAAGACTCAGGCGTGCTCAGAGCACTAGAGAGGCACTTTGCGGCTTGGCGGAGCCCCTCCGACCCCATCTCTGAGCCTGCCTTCCTCCCCGGCCCCATCAGGCCTGGCCTCTGTCTTCTGCCCGCTGGTGTCAGACAGGCCAGGCCAGCCATCCCTCCTTCCCCAGACCACTCCCCCCCCCCCCCCCCCCCCCCCCCCCCCCCCCCCCCCCCCCCCCCCCCCCCCCCCCCTGGCCTGAGCCTGTCCCCTCTGAAACTGATCCTCCTGCTTTTGGATCTAATTTGTTTCTCTGCCTGCCCAGCTTGGGGGGGCTCTCGCCTGGAGACGCGGTGGTCACAGGTGACATCAATCATGTCTGCGTCTTCGGAGGACGGAGGATAGGATATCAGAGAGGTGACCAAGCATTTGCCACATGATTCAAATCATCCCAGCATTGATTAATTGGGTTCATCCTGAGTTTCTGAATCATAACAACTGTTTTTCTCCTTCACCGACCGTCAACAGGCCCTTAAAGGGGAAGGATCGCTTACCCGCTGCATGTGAAGCATTAAGTTGATCAGTTCCCATTAAACGTTAGATGCTGGGGTGCGTTTGAGACAAACTCGATCTGCTCACGATCCTTTTCAAAGAGCCTGCCAGGATCAGCCCCACCCTACCCTGCCCTCCGCTTCAGCTCTGTTTTTGGGTTTAGCCTCTGACAGATGGGCAGAGGGGACGTGAGGGCCCAGAGAGGGTCCTTGCAGGGGGGCGGGGCACGGGGAGAGGGAGAGCCCCAGAGGCTGTTTAGAAGAGAGACGGTTTCTGAGAAGTTTAATAAGGCAGAAAACAATCCCGGATGCCAAATTTGCCTTCCCAGGGCTAAATATCCGGAATGTCTCCTGCCGCCCCCTCCACCCCGATGGAAGGGGGAGAAAAAGGGTAGCGTTCCTGAAGCCAAGAAAGAGAGGCTGCTTCAGCAGAAGTGGCAGGGCGCCTGCTTTCCTGCACTCTGGGGAAGCTTGCTAAGGGGTTGGGCAGATGCATGGCGACCCCTGTGTGCAGGATCGAACCTGTGATCCCCCAGGTTTTCCCTTACAGGGCTGTAGGGTGTCAGAGAGGTGACGGAGCCTCTGCCACACAGCTCAGATCCTCCCAGCCTTGAGGTCAGCACTATGAAACCACCAGCCCCCGCCCCCCCCAAGGCTGAGTCCTGATGGCGTAGTAGTTGTGTGTGGGACTGCAGCCCACAGGGTTGGCGGTTCAGATCCAACAGCAGCTCTCCAGGAGCAAGGCTGGGCTTTCTCCTCTCACCAGGGCAGTGATGCCAAAAAAAAACAAAAAAAAAAAACCCCAAACACACACACACACACACACACACACACACACACCAGCCCCTGCCTGGGAGGACGATGTGGCCTTCCACTCTGGTAAAGATGGACAGTTTACAGAACCCAGTGGGGGCCTGGTTCTACCCTCTCAGTCACAAAAACGCCTCAGCAACACTTAAACCTCTGCCCCCCACCAAGAGAAGCCGAGTCCATTCCTACTCTTGGTCACCCCGTGTCTTACAAGGTAGGCCAGGGTTTCTGATGGCCATCACCTCTGAGACATCCAATCTCAAAAACCAGCCACCCAGTCGACTCCGACTCAGAGCGACTCTGGAGGACAGGGGAGAACTGTCCCAGCGGGGGTTAGACTGGGACTCTTGATGGGAGGAGATGGTCTCTTCTTACTTGTGTGGAGTGGTCGGTTTCGCACTCCTGACCTTGTGGTTTGCAGCCTGAAGCATGAAAACCATTATGCCCCCATGGTTGCTTTGTGTCACCCAGGGACCTGAGAATCCACAGGACAGCAACAAAGCGACCGGGCTGTCATCACTCACCGGAACACACTGCCACGGACCATTCTGACTCGGAAGGAGTCTCCGCCTCATCTTTCTCCCTCTAAGGGGCTGGTGGGTTTGAACCACTGAGCTCGTGGTCAGAAGCCCAGTGCCTAACCTGCAGTGCCTCCGGGGTCGGGTGCTTGGCGGACCCCCGGTAAATGCATGGGTGCTTGGGGGGAGTGGGTTGTGGCAGTGAGGCCCTGCCGTGCTGTTTGGATACATCCAACTCTCTTGCCAGCATGCCAACGTTGAGCCAGCAGGGCAGTTTGGGCTGTGACCAGCTGATGGGAAACATGATGATTTCGAACCACTCTCCCTGGTGGGCTTGGCAGTGCCCATCCACGGGGGAATGGGGCACAGTGTGGAGGTTCTGGTATGTATGTGAACGGGGAATGTTCATGCCCACGTGAAACCCCCCCCCCCCCTTCATCTCTGTTCTGGCTCACATAGACCTTAGGAGACAAAGTAAAACTGCCCCTTGGGTTTTTAAACGTGTAACTCTGTTTATTTATTTATTTGCTTTGTTGTTGTTGTTGTTGTTTGGGGGGCATCACTGCCTTCTGGTGGGAGTGGGAGGCCCAGCCTTGCTCCAGGAGAGCTGCTGCTGGATTTGAACCGCCAAGCCAGTGGGCCACCGTCCCGCACTCAACCACGACACCACCGGGGCTCAGCCCCTCTTTATTTATTTTTAATGAACAGTCATTTCTCTTGGCTCAGATGCTCCTTTAAAAACAAAACAGTGGCGTAGTGGTTGTGCGCGGGACTGCGGCCCACTGGGACGGAGGTTCAATTCCAGCAGTGGGGCTGGGCCTCCTACTCCCACCACCGGACAGCAGTGATGCCCCCCCCCAAAAAAAAAAAAACCCAAACAAACACAAAAAACAGCGTGTTCCGGGTTGGAGAAGTTCTTTAGGGTAACAACCCTGGCCCTAAGGAGGTTTGACTTCTGTTGACTTTCAGGGGCGCTTAGCAGATTCTATTTGCCACTGAAAGACATTTTGGCTGGTCTTTCAGAAGATGACGTAGTAGTCTAAAGGAGGTCCCTAAGTGATGAGAATGCTCCTGATTGCAACCGTAACTCTTTGCTGGTGTGCAAAGACTTGTCCTTCTTCCTTGAAGTGCCTAGTGGTTTCAGACTGCTGACTTCGCCATTTAGCAGCCCAACTTGTAACCACTAGGCCATAGGGACTCCTACACCTCTCTCTCTCTCTCTCTCTCTCTCTCTCTCTCCCCCCCCCCCCCCCAAGGTGACTGTGGCCCACTGTGAGCCCAGGCTTGTTCTTGGTGACGGAATTCAGACAGATCCCCCCCACATCCTGCCTCTAGTGGCACAGGGTGGGCTACATTTCATGTCTTTGAGCCCTCACTGGGTCTGGAGACAGAGAGGACAAAGAGGCAGAGAGACAGACTTGGGGGTGGGGACAGCAAAGGCAGAGGGACAGACTGGACAAGGACAGGCACACAGAGAAGCCTGCGGGACAGTTGGGCGAAGAGGGAGCCAGAGAAACAGGGGAAGGAGCAAGAACAAGATGCGCAGGGGAGGGTGAGGCAGGGGCAAGAGTCTTGAGCTAGCTCAAAGGCACCGAGTAAGAGAAAGAAGGGGAACCTGGGAGCGCAGTAGTTAAGCAGCCAGCTGCTCCTGGGAAGTTGGGCAGTTCAAACACACCCAGCAGCGCTGTGGGAGGCCTGGCTGGAGCTCAATGAGACAACAGCCTCCATAATGACAGTGACAGCAACCTAACAACAACAACAACAGAGAAAGAGAGAACGAGAATGGAAGTTAACCATCCCCTGAGACTGTGGGGAATCAGACCTGCTCCTCCCTGAAGCCACCCCCTTGCTGCTTGGATGCTGAGTGGGGGGAGCAGGATGAAGCCTTTGTCCTCCCCTAAAAAGTGGCCCCGTCTCAGAAACCCACCGGCGCAGTTCTACCTTGCCCCAGGGGGCCTCTAGGTGTTGGACCGACTTGATGGCTGTCAGTGGAGTGGAGGATGTGGAACGGAATTGGATAGAGGCGTCTCACTGAAATGGATGTAGGAAGAAAGCAACCTTCTGAAGCCAGCCAATGAAACATCTCGGGATCACAAGGATCCGACGGCACTGGATGTGGGGTCGTGTGTGTGTGTGTGTGTGTGTGTGTGTGTATGTGAGAGAGAGAGAGACAGACTCAAGGCGACTGACACCAAACAGCCAGAGCATTCTGGTACTCTGATGGAAGCAGAGAAACACACGAGTCAAGGATTAAATCAGGCTCACTCACTGCCACCGAGTTGATGCTGACCCACGGTGAGCCTATAGGACACGGTAGAGCTGTCCGAGGTCCCAACTGTTTATAGGAACAGAGAGCCCCATGTTTCTCCCACAGCGTCTTTGCACTGCTGACCCGGCGATAACCACTCTAGGGGTCCTCAAACTATGGCCTGCGGGCCACATGCGGCCCACCGAGGACAATTATCCGGCCCACTGAGTGTTTTTACCTGGCTGCTGTCCGGCTTAGCAGCTGACTCCTCCCAGGCCTGCAGTGAATTTGTTCATAGTTTTTTGTTTGGGGTTTTAAACTATAGCCCGGCCCTCCAACCGTCTGAGGGACAGTGAACTGGCCCTCTGTTGAAAAAGTTTGAGGATCCCTGCACTACATCCACGGGGGCTCCTCAGCCACACCCTGGTGGCGCAAGGGCAGGTGAACCCAGAGGTTTGGGAGTTCAAACCCGCTTGCAGTTTCGAAGGAGAAGAGGCCAGGCAATCTGCTCCTGTGAGGGCCATGGCTGAGAGGACCCCCTGTGAGGCAGTTCTACATGATCACGTGGGGGTATTTCAGGGTCCGGATTGACTTGATGGCACCCCGCAGAGCAACCATGGCAGCACCCCAGCACCTCGGGCTCCCCACTCGAGCCCCCCCCCCCAACACCCCCATGGCTACTCGCCGGAGCCCAGCACCGAGCAGGCCCTGAGACTGCGTGGCAGCTCTGAGTGTCTCAGAGACAGAAGCCAGAACGCTGTTGCGGGACAGGCGGTAAAATATGGCCCGGAGCTCCGGGCTGAGAATTGAATTCAACCTGGGCTGGAGCACTGGAGCGCCACGATTAGAGACCAAACGGGAGGGGCACAGAGTAATCTGTCTGCACGTGCATGAGGACAGAGCCCAGATGCTCCTGGCAGCTCCGGGGGCTGGGCAGGGACAGGGCAGATCATATTAATAATCATAAATTACATCTGCGCCGTGAATGAGGGGGCCCCGCCAGCGTGCTTCTCTTCTGCTGTCTGTCCGCCCGGCAGCCCAGGCAGACCGGTCGGGCCCTGGCTCACGGTGGCGGCCACGATGGCCTCAGCGCTGTCTCTGTACTGGGCCAAAAGTACGAAACCGACGCAGAGAGGGCTACTGGTTTGTCGGAGGAGCCAAGTTTTGCATGGGATTGTGATTTGGGAATTGGGATTTGACTACCTGCTCCCGGAGACAACCCCTTTCTCCGTGACATGCCTCCCCTTCTACAATTTGGTACCCACCAGTGTTAGTGTGCCACTCCTCTCATGGCCCCTCCAGATTGTTCAGCTTGGGTGAGGGGACACTAGAATCCCTCCAGCCCAAGGCCCTTCCTGTGCCTACCTCTCCAGGTCCATATCCATCCTGAACCCTTGGGAGCGCTAAGCATTCCCACCACAGCAGCTGTCTAGAGGCGGATCTGAACTGGGGCAGCCCACCACTGCCCCCCCCCCATGAGCCTCACTTCTCACTTCAAGCTCTCAGCACACCCCCTTCCCAACCCACTCGCCCCTTCTTCTTTCCACCCAGACCTCCTGGAAACCCCACTCCGGACGGTGTGGAACACACAGGTTCACTCAGCATTCTCAGAGCCGGCTATCCCAAGAATGTGCTGCTGCCTCGGAGACCAGAGAGCCGTGGAACAAATGAGCCCCCCACCCAACACCCCATGATTTCCTTTGTCTCCATCCTAAACTGCCCCCCCACCCCTTTACACAATCCCAGGGGCTTCCTAATAACCCAGAACTGTAACTTTATCTGAGATGAGTGCAGCTCATGTTGAATGGATAAGGTGTAATTAATAACAGAAAATCATGGTTCCCCCATCCCCGACCTTTCACCCCCATATAAGTGTCTTAAGTTTTATGATGGCTAAGAACAAAATCAGTGCCTGCATGCGTGAGCTTGTGTGTGTGTGTGTGTGTGTGTGTGTGTGTGTGTGCATTCAAGCTGGGCTGGTACGTCTGTCTGGGAAGTATTCACCTACCTCTGGCTGGAACTGGTTTCTGTTTCTGCATAGACTGGCCTCTCCCTGAACCCAGCCTCTGCCTAAAACCCATCTGATTCCTGGGAGTCACGGTTCCGTCAAGATCCGCCACGTTCCCCATATCTATTTACATGCAAAACGCCGGACCCGGGCACACTCGGAATATACGGAAGGCAAGCCAGACGGAGGGTGTCTGCGCGTGTACCCTATCCCCATGGTCATTTTACTGAGGGCCTGTGTCATTTCAGGGAGTACCCCCCCTCTCCTCTCCAGTTATTGCAAACAGGAGAGGCTGCCGAGGGGACCCGCAAGAAAGGGCTGGCCACCTGCCTCTGAAAGGTGACCCCCCTGGAGAGCCCTGAGGGTCACAGTCCCGGCTTCTGCAGTAGCGGGTGTGAACACACTCTGGGACCAAGGTCACGATTGCCCTTCAGCCACCCCACCTGGGGGGTGCTGGAGGGCGTGTTGATATTTATCAGCTTCCTGAGTGTGCTGCCATGCTTTGAGCGCTGTACGCACTTGGGAACACACGAATCTCTGCATGGGTGGTCTCCACCCCTCCAGCCCCTCCGTCCCCTGTCCCCCGTGCCCCGTAAGGCAGCACCATGTTTGCTATCAACCTATAGCTGGGATGGCATGAAGGAAGGGACTTGGAGGTGGGAGAACCAGGAGAAGAGTAGAGGGACAGCCCCCTCCCCCCATCTCCAAGCTCCATACTCCCCTGGCCCCACTAGCCCTCCCCTCCCAAATCCCCCAGGCTGTTGTGGGCTGCGTGAACTACCAAAGCATTGAACCCCCATAACTGTCATCCTCCAGCTTCCCTTTTGCAAGCCCTGTGAGCTTGCTTTGAGGGCAGCGGCTGGCCCGAGGTATCTGTGATGCCACAGCCCCCACCGCTGGGCCCGAGGCACCAACCACGCTGCGGGTCCTGAAGTCAGTAGCTGGGATCGGTTGCTGGATGGGATGGTCCGGGAGGCCTTGTGATCCGCAGCAGTGATGTCAACCAGAGGTCATGCCCTTTGGGCTGCCCTGTCAGCTCTGCTGGACAGCAACAACTGGACCCCAGGCGCTCCTCTAGCCCCCAACCCAGAGGTGTTTCCTTTCCCTTGGCTGCCCTTCCCTGGGCTGGCTTTTCCAGGACCTCGGGGGCACCAGAGGGACTTCTTATTTTCTTGGGGGTGGGGGGGGGGAGAAACTGGATTTCTAAATCATTCGAGAAGGTCCCACTGCCCCTCTCACCTGGCCTCCCATCCATTGTCTGTCCTGGCCTCCTCTAGACTCTGCTCCACCAATGGCCTGGTCTGCCTGCTCCTAGGCTGAGGCTCAGTGGCAGCTTGGGTTTGGGGGGGCAGGGGTTGGGGGGGAGTGCACCCACCCCATGCCGTGAAGTCCTTTGACGGGCTGGCTTGAACTCTGGAGGGACCCCAGACTGACAGCCCCCTCTGTCTGCTCACTGGATCATATATTTCTCTGCCATGCTGTCCGGCCATCATCCTTCTGCAGATGTGCATATTTTCATGGCCTTGCTTCCAAGAGGGGCTGCACGCCGGGTGGGTCAGTGTGATTTATGTCAGCGGCCAGGCCCAGAGGCTGTCTTATCGCTGCTATCAGGAGGCGGGATGGCCCTCTTACTGCCCCCTTTTCAGCTTTTGGCTTTACGGGCACCCCCCCCCCTCCAACTGGAAGGATGAAGTCATCCAGCGCCGCCAGCTCCAGGAGGTTGACGGGGACCAGAAGCTGTGGACTCCACGGCCCCCTAATTTTACATCCTCTTAACTTCTTGCAATCGTGGGACACCTGCCCTGGAGTTTGTTTGCCCAGGACAAGGTTTTGATTTGGGTGAACAAATGTATCCAGTAGTCCGGGACAGGTTAACCCCCCACCCCCCACTCTGAGACCAATAATGAGAACAGCGATACCAGGAAGGTGAGGGGAAGGTGAGGGAGCAAGGAGAAGCTGTCACAATGATCTCCGTATAACCCCCTCCCCGGGGGACGACAACAGAAAAGGCGGGTGAAGGGGGGCATCAGTCAGTGAAGACATGACAAAACAATGATAAGGTAGACATTTTCAAGGGTCCCTGAGGGAGGTGATTGTCCCTTATCAATCCTTGTGTCAGTGGGCAATGCATCCACTCCTCCTGTGCATGGCAGACTGGGAAACCCAACAAAACTAGTAAAAAGCACTAGCAATAAGGTGGTAAGGATAAAATAATAATAATAATATAAAGATCAAAATACAAATAATGAGTGAGAAAGGAAAGACCCCCCTATCAACATTCAAAAAGCCAGGGAAGAAATTTCCGTCATGGAACCAGTAAGAGATACTTGCACCCAGAACCAGTTCAGGTGGGGTGGACACAAGGAGGTCATCTGGTCAAGTAGCTAGTTCGGTTCTGCAAATTCAAGATGACAGTGGTGTCTGTCTGAGACTCAGGCTGTTCCAGACTCTTGCCTGTGGTTCTAGGGGATTTGCCAGCGCCTCAGTCTGACCCGATACTCTGCAGATGGGTTTTGGGCTCCCACTGTCCTCTGTAGCCATCTACAAATGGGGAGTAAATTTTAGCTCTGACACTTTCCCCTCCACCATATTGAAGTTTTTAACGGTCGTTTTTGGATCCCACGAGCTGTTGTGCTTCTGTGTGGACTTAGTTAACTCCTTGCTTAGATGGCTGCTTGCTTGAATACAAGCCTTTGAGACCCCAGGCACCAATCCTGATTGATAGCCTGATAGCCGGGCACCACCCACTCTCTTCACCACACTTTGCTGCAACACCCTTATCTGCAGTGATCCTTTCATGAAGGCGAGTACCACGCAGGGCTATCTTATCAGAACGGACTGTTCTTGAGTTGGGGCTAGTGTAAAGGAGGATCCCAGACTCCATCTGCTCTCCCATGGGGTTTGCACATCTGAGGTTTGCTGTGGTGGTCGTATTCTGCCCAAATCACAACCCTGTAAGATCAACTGCATCAAGGGCAACCATAAACTGTCCAGCAGCCACACAAACAGAACACACACACTCAAAAAGAAAGAAGACAGAAAGAAAGAAGCAAAAAACCGAGTTATAAGCAGGAAAGCAAAACCCCATGTAAACAAAGAAGTACAGCATCGTCAGTCACCGCCCTGGGGTAGATGTTGCTCGCGCTATCGCCACCATCAATTTCCCCAATGACCCAGCAGCACTCCAGACACTCCTGGTATGAGGAGCGTATGTGAGCGCAGTTCCGCAGTGTATGTGAGCTGTAACCCATGGCTTTTTGCCTTACCCAATTCAATCTCCCATTCAATCGCGCTCTGTTGACTCTTCTGGGGACTGATGGGAGGGAGGGCCTTCCTGGGTCAATTCTTCCAAGTGCACATCCCTCCTCGACAGATCTCAACCTGTCCTGTCCCTTTAGGGTGGCCACGGAGGTACTGCATGGATGGTGCTCCTGAGTTCACCCACTGAGCTGGGGTGACCACCACTTCCACAATCCTAGAGCATCCACTCTCTGCTTCCTCTACCGTCCAAGTACCCCAGCTCTCAGTCCTAGGGGTGCTGGCAGCTCTGAGACAGGGTTCGGTTCATTCAGTGGGGCCTCTATGTGAAGTCCCTGCATGGTGCCCCACTGCCAGCCAGGTCCACTTCCGTGATCATCCCCGGTGTGATTCAGCGAAGGGTGGGATCTTTAGTCTTGATTATATCTATTTCTTTGTGGTGACACAGGTTAGAGGGAGGTGGCAGAGGGACTTATTGGAAGGGCTGGGAACAACGTCTTTGAGAGCGAGCCACCCAATGGAGTTTGCCTGCAGCAATGGACTAACAACTGTCACGCTGCCTTGTGTCAGTCTTACCCTCTCCCTCTGACTGCTATTGTTGTTGTCTCGAATCATCCTCTTCCCACCTCCTGACAATGAATGTTTCATTAAAAATGCACACTACAGAAGTACAGAAAGATACTCTTCACACAGACCAATGAAAAAGACGGGATTTCAGTACTGTGCGAGTCTGGTTTAACGAGAGAAACAAATCCAGAGACACTCAGATGTGTCTAAGAAAGAGTTATATCTCAAAGAGCAATTGTATCATCGAGAAAACAGCCCAGCCCAGTCCAGATCAAGCCCATAAGCCTGATATTAGCCCATATGTTCCCCCATACCCATCTATAAATTCCTTTCCAGACTCACACAACACACACAATGATGCCGAATGCAGGAACATCACAGGCCAGTGGGTGGAAAGTCTGGTGG
>PVJH01042167.1:0-14472 GCA_004026705.1 Nesogale talazaci
AGGCAAACAGATGGATTCTGGGGTCCCATTGAACTGTGGCCCCAATCCAAGAGCAGTTCTGATAGCATGGCCCGACTCAATCCTCACCTACATGAAATGCCCACTGAAGGTAAGGGTGCTACCTCAAAGTGCAGTGAAGAAAGTAGACGGTGCCTGGCTATCAATCAGAATAGTATCTGGAGTCTTAACGGCTTGTCGTCAAACAAGCAGCCATCTAAGCAAGGAATCAACTAAGCCCACATGGAAGAAGCATAGCAGCTAGCGTGATTCAAAGACGACAATGATAAAACTCAAATATGACCAGCAGAAAAGTATCAGATTTAAAATTGTGAACACTCAGTTTGTGGAAGTCTGGAGAGTGGGGGAAGCTGTGGGAGATCAAAACCCATCCATTGTTAGATCCCCTCTAGCCATGGGCAAAGGTCTGGAACCGTCTTACTATCAATGATAGATCATTGCAATCCTAATTATGCTGGTTCAAATTTGATAGGTGGTCAGTTGACCTCTCTCTAAACCCAACCTGAATTTGTTCTGGGTGCAAGGATCTCTTGCTGGTTCCATGACAAGAACATGTTCATGGGTTTTTAAAATATTGATGGTGGTCCTTTTATCTTACTCATTATTTGTACTTTTATCTTTAAATGACTACTGCTTTATCCTTACCACGTCATTTCATTTTTGTTCTTTAATGTTTCTGTTGGATTTACCAGTTGTAAAGCACAGGATAGAATTGATGCTAATGCAAGAGTTTGTAGGGATGGAGGGGGGTGGGGTGGAGATGGGGAGAGTAAAGGGATTTGAGAAGTAAACAATGAAGGTGGGAGGGGGGTGAACACTGGAACTGAAGGTGATTACACAACTCATTTTAAAGGTGACTTAATGGGGAGGGGGGGAAGGAGAAAATGTCCTGAAATTGATTGTGGTTAATGATTGAACAATTCTTCTTGATATGATTGAGCTATTGTATTGCGTGATAGGTGGATTAAGTGCCAATAAAACTGTATTTTAAAAAAAATTCAAAGTCTTGGAAAAACAAAGAAGCAGTTCTACTCCATCCTGTAGGTTACTGTAAGATGGAATCAACTCTATGGCACTGGGTTTTTGAGTATATCTTGTGAGTTGTCTCTTAAGATATTTTGACCATTTTTAAGTTTGTGTGGGTCAATTTCTTATTGTAGAGCTTTGAGTGTTCTGTGAACATGTTTGGATACAAGTTGCTTAGCAGATATGTGTTGCACAAATATTTCACCATCTGGGGCTTGTCTTTTCATTTTTTATCAGTATATTTTGTGTAAGAGAAGTATCGCAAACTGGCTGAGTCTAATGAAATTGAATGTAGCTGTTTTCTTTCTTTCTTGTATTGTGTTTTTGGCATTTTATCTACAACTTCATCATCAAATTCCAGGCCACTTACATTTTCCTCTTTGCCATCTTCTAGCAGCCGTATAGTTTTTTATAGCAGCTATATATATTTTACAGTGAGAGTCTTGTGAAAAGTGTAAGGTCAATGTTGAGATCATAGGTTTCCCAAACTGATTTGGCCTCCCATGCCCCTTTTCAGAAAAAAAAAAATTACTCAATTCCTCCCCAGCAATTAAAAACTTTTGTCCTCGGGCTGAGCCCCTGTAGTGTAGTGGTTGTGCGCGGGACTGCGGCCCACTGGGATGGAGGTTCAATTCCAGCTCCACAGGAGCAAAGGCTGGGTCTCCTACTCCCACCACCAGAGGGCAGTGATGCCTAAAAAAGACCCCAAAAAACTTTTGTCCTCTCCACTCATCCCATGGCCTCTTCAGAAAGGAGGAGCTTCTTACACCAGTAAAGCATCACAGTCTCAGAAACAACCAGGGGCAGTTCTACCCTGTCCCACAGGCTCACCATGAGTTGGCATTGACTCAATGGCCATGAGTTTATTTGTTTATTTTAATGAGGAGACACCACTTTGTGGATCACTTCGCCCGTTTATTGGCATTTGCATGGTTTCGCCTATCGGCTAGTATGCGTACTGCTGCTCCCAACACTCAATGTTTATGTTTCCACGTGAACACATGCTTTCATTTCACTTGGGATGGTCTGGCCAGGTCCTTTGTAACTGCAATTGTTGACGGAGCTGCCAGACGATCTTCCAAGGTGACAGCATGATTTGGCATCCCTCCCTGCTGTGTATGAAATTTTCCATTTCTCCATTCTCTCACTATTTTCTGGCTTCTTGATCCTAGTCATCCAAATGGCTCTGAAGTGGTATCTCACTGAGATTTCGATGTGCACTGCCAGAATCAGTCCGGTGGGAACGGGCTTGGTTTGGGGGTTTGGGATGACTATTTGCCACCATATTGTATTCTTTGAAGAAAAGCCTATAACATTTCTTTGCTCATTGTTGCCCGCCTCCCCGCCGTGTTCTTTGTCTTTTCATTATCATTACACATGTTTTCATATACTATAGGTATAAATGCCTTAATGGACATATGATCTGCAGAAATATTCTCCTATTATGTGATTTGTGCTTTTATTTCTCTTATGGTATTCCTTACAGCATAATTGTGATGGGCAGGTTTGTTATGCCAACATGGCCACAGGAGAGTGGTGGGTCTGTTGTGATGGCACGGCCAATGAACACACGGGATGAATTGAAGGGCAGAGATAGGAAGGGCTCGGCGAGTCCTACCCTCTCTCTTGCTTCTGGATCTTCGGACCAGACAGCTGCTTTGTTCGTCCTGTGCCTCGACCTCCAAGCAACACTACCTGTGGGACACCTAATCATGGACTGTGGAGCTGTGAGTTGAGGATCCTTCAAGCCCTACTTCACCACGCTTCTGGGATAGACATCTCTTGAGCTGGGGGCTGTTGGACTCTGTCATCTGGCTGACTGTTGGCAACCTTCTCTGCTGTTTGCTGCCTGTGACCAGATAGCCTGGATTGCTCTACAGAGGACTACTCAGTGGCCCTCAAGACTTGAAGGACTGCCAGTCTACTAGCTGTCTCACACAAGTGAGTTGCACTGAGCAATTTGTACTGCCTTATATAGTTAACTGTTTCTTTCTTATCTTATATACCCTTCTATCTATGTAAATATATAAAGAGAATGACTAATGTCCTGATTTTATTTCTCTAAGAGAACCCTGCCTGACACAATAATGTTCTTCTTTTTGATGAAGTTCAATTGGTCTGATTTCCCCACCTCTATTTTTAATTGCTTGTGTTCCTGTGTAAGAAACCATTGCCAAATTCCAGGAGTCACAAAGACTCACTTCTGCTTCTTATTCTCTATGAATTTTAGAGCAGTCGCTCTTAGATGTCAGTCATCAATTTTTGAATTAACTTTTGTGGCAGTGTGAAGTAGGGACCCAATAGCCAATTGCCTCAGCTCCACTCTTACTTTTTTTGTGGGCATCATTGCCTCCTGGTGGGAGTTGGAAGCCCAGCCTTGTTCCTGGAGAGCTGCTGCTGGATTTGAACAGCCAACCCTGTGGGCCACAGTCCCACACACAACCACTACACCACCGGGGCTCAGCCCAAGCACCACCTATTTAAAGATGACTCCCTCCCCATAACTCCACAGGGAACCCTGGTGGCATAGTGGTCATGTGTTGGGCTACTAACTGTAAGGTCAGCAGTTCGAAATCAGCCTCTCTGCGGGAGAAAGAGTGGGATTTCTACTCTGGCAGGCAGTTACAGTGTCAAAAACTCACAGGGACAGTTCTACCCTGTCCTACAAGGTCACTGTCAGTTGGCATTGACTCACTGGCAGTGAGTTTGGTTTGGTTTGGTTCCTCCCCATGGGTTTGCAATGACAAAACTGTCAAAAATCAGTTGACTGTATATGCCAGGGCTTAATTCTTAATAGTTAAATCAATTCCATCAATAGAATCTTAAGTCTACCTTATGCATCACACATCTTATGTCAGTACCACACTGCTTTGATTACTACAGCATTGAAATACGGTTTTGTTCTTACTTTTAAAACTGTTTGGGCTCTTTTGAGTCCTGTGAATTTCTGATTTCCAGGCTGGGTTAAGTGAACTCTAGTTTCCGTTATATTTTGTATTTGGACATTGCTGCTACATAAAAGATGGTTGCATTTCCTGGGTTTATTTCAAAGCCCAGCTTTACTTCCTGACCTTTATCACACACTCCAGGTTGCTCTAAATCTTCCTCCGCCGAATTAGCAAGAATTTCTCAGGTGTTCCGTAAGACCATTTGTGAATAATGATGCACTTGACTCTTTCTCCCCAAATAGATGCTGTTAGTTCTTTTTCTTCTCTGACTGTTTTGCCGTTTCAAAACGCCTCACAATTGGGAGAAGCCTTCGTCTTCACAAGATGGTCTTTCTTAACAAGGACCGCATCTGTCCTCCGCCCTAGGCTATCGCCGAGTATCTCCTTGCCTGTTGATGTGAGCTAGATATTATTTATCATGGTGATAAACCCCCTTTGTATTCCAAGCTATTGTGAGCTTAATCAGAGCATCTTATCGGGATCATGCTATGGCTTTTCTCCCGGGCCCTATTAATGTGATGAACAACATTAATAAACTGTTAACATTTCTACCTCCTTGTATAAACTAAGTGTCTCCCGAACCAGTGGGAACAATTAGCTTGTGCTAGCTGAAACAGCTCGGGTTTCACTGCATCATGCTCCCACCTGTATAATATAAAACAGATGTCACAAGCCGAAAGCCGGTAGGTCATGTCTGGTTTGGCCTGCAAGGGGTTTTTAAATACTGTTTTGAATTAGTTGCCAGCATTTTAAAAGCAGGAGCTCTCAGATAAGAATGCCAACTTCTGCCTGCTCCAAAGACTAATAAGGCCTGACCACACCGGACCTGCATTCCCACCAGGCCACAATGGGTTGGGGTCGGCTAGAGAGGCCCCAGGAGAATCTCCCTATTCATCCCTTATTTGCATCCTCTCCATCTCCTATTGTCTGCAACCCCTATTGTTTCCCTGACATCAGGGTCAAGGGGCAACGCCAGATTTTGCATTCACTCCGTTGTCTTTTTTAGACTGGAGGCCAGGGACGAGTACAATGTTTTCTTCTAATTGTGTCTGCACTCCAAGATGAAAAAATTACCGAAAGAGAAGCCAAGAGAACAACGTGCTTCAAGAGAAATGGGGGGGGGGGGGACACATTTTGGGGAGGAAGTGGAGAATATTCCAGTATGTTTCTTGCATGTGCACAGTGTGTTTGTCAAAGGAATACAGTGTAAGAAGCCACCAGGAAAGAATCCGCAGGGTGGCTCTGGAAAAGCTGTGTCAGGGGAAGAAAAGTTCCTGAGCTGGGAACAAATGGCAGAACCAGGGTTTGTTTTAGGAGGCAGCAGAGAGCATCGGCAATGTCGTTGCGAAATGTCTCAACCTATGAAGTGGTCGCCACCTCACTTGCTCTATGAGTTTCTCCGGCATCTCTGGGCCTTGGAGACGTTTGTGTTTCTTCCTCCGGCCTCAGCCTCCTTCGTTATCTGTGGGAATCCCCAGGGTGGTCTCACAGGGGGCACTGGGCCTGGGTCAGGCTCCCACGCTCTGGATGGGGCAAGACTTTGTGTTTCCAAGGCAAGGCTTTTCCTGAACTCTCCATGGGGCCAGATGGAGCAGAGGTGGTTCAGTGGTAGAATTCTGACTTTGCATGAAACCATACCAAACTCACTGCCACCAACTTGACCTTGTTCACAGTGACCCTGTAGGACAGGGTAGAACTTCCCCTGTGAGTTCCTCTTTATGGGAATAGAAATCCTGGTCTTTCTCGGTCAGAGTGCCTGGTGGTTTCAAACTGCCTACCTGATGGGTGGTAGCCCAATCTGTAGTCCACCGCTCCACCAGGGAGCCATGAGTGGATTTCTTGCCAATGCCCTTGTGTTCCTCAAAGACACCCACCACATCTCCCCATCACTGGAAGCTTGCGTGTTCTTGCTCTAATGCTGGCCAGGTTCCAGCAGAGTTTCTAGATGACGATGGGTTGGGGGGGTGGAGGGGAGGCCTGGTCAGCTCTTTCCAAATACCAGTGAAAACCCTCTGGATGACAGTGGTCTGGTCCCCAACGGAGCAAAGGATTGGCCTAGAAAGGGGCAGGTTTTCATTCCATGTGTGTTGACAGGCCCAGTCAATGACAGCTAACCACCACTGATGGGACAGAGCCCAGGTGTGGTCCTCCTTCACCCTCTCGCTGGCTGCCTCGCTGCTGTGGCCCGTGTCGCTGAGACGTCAATGGAACGGCTCCTTTTGCTTCTGCCCGTAGCTTAGTCCAGGGTTCGGCAACCTGGAACAGAAATTTGGCCTCCTTACATAACAACACTAAGGGGTTGGCTTTGCGGAAGGGGGGGGTGTGTGTCAAAGGTTAGGCCCACGTCCATCAGGCACTCCCCCAAATGCAATCTAAGTTTTAAAAGTGTGACTCTAAGACTGCCCTCCACGATTCGTGACTGTGCTGGCACAAGTGTTGCTGTGATGCTGAAAAGTATGCAATGGTAGTTCCAGCAGCAGCCAGGCCACCTTTGGTGGTGGCTTTAGCTGGATAAAGTGATCAGATTTTAAGCAGGACACCATTGACTGGGGGGGGGGCTCTTGATTAAAAATTTGGTCTATATGAAGCAACAAAAATGTTCATAAAATGAAAAAAAATGTTCCTAGAATGCAAAAATAGTATTGTAATATATTTATTTTAATTTTAAAATGCTGTGGGATATTGTTATATTGTTAAAAAGCGGGATGTCTGGTCACCTTATTTTAGCAGGGCTTTCAGACTAAGATGGACCTAGTTGTATACTCCTGAAAACAACTGACCAGTGAAAACCTTATGAATAACACTGGAACGCCGATACAGTGCCAGAAGTGCATTTTGAGTGCCTCTCAGTTTGGAAGGCACTCAAAATACGACCAGGGGAGAGCTGCCTCCTCAAAATAGAGTTGACCTTAATGACGTGGATGGAGTCAAGTTTTCAAAACCTACCTATATTGATGTGGCATGGGTCCAAAAGAGAAGTGAGATAGTTAAGGTTCACTGTGCCAACCTGGCCAGTAAACACATGTGGGATTCATTGAAGGGCAGAGAGATAAATGGCTTGGTGAGCCTCACCTTTCTAGTTCTCAGGTCTCTTGCTCTCTGGTGGTTGGACCAGGGTGCAGCTGCCTTAGCCAGTTCCCTGCTTCAGCTGGCAAGGCTCACTTCCCGTGAGACATCCCTGAGGAGGAGCCATAAGGACCTATGCTGATGCAGCCCTGAGGGCTGGAGCAGCCGCGTGGAGACCTGGGCCAGTGCTGAGATGTTTACATGCTCACTGATTCGGCTTTCCTCCTGCATTCGGCATCATTACGTGTGTTTTGTGAGTTGGAGGAGGACGTCGTAGAGTGGTGTTGGACATATGGGCTAATGTTGAACTTATGGGCTTGGATAGCTCTGAGTTGGGATGCTTTTTTAATGTACACTAATTCTTCATATAAAGCTCTCTCTTATAGATACATGAGTTTCTGGGGGTTTACCTAATTTACCCAGACTGACACAAGTAGAAACAGCTGCAAGCATCCACTAATAATAAAAATGTGAAATGTAAAAATTATGAATCTAGAAAAATCAGAAGTTGTCAAAATATGAAACGGAATGGATAAAGATCAATCTCCTAGACATTAGTGAGCTGAATTCTGCATTGGATAAATCTTACGGTCTGCTGTGCCAAGAATGACAAACTGAAGAGAAATGACGTGAAATTCATGATCAAAAGAGTGTTTCTGGGGCTGAGTCCCCGGTGGCGTAGCCCCGGGACTGCGGCCCACTGGCTTGGCGGTTCAAATCCAGCAGCAGCTCTCAGGAGCAAGGCTGGGTAGCTCCCATGACCCCCAGAGGGCAGTGATGCTCCCCCCTCCCCCCCAAAAAAGAGTATTTCAAGATCTATCCTAAAATACAAAACCATCAGTGATATGAAACGATCCATATACTTACAAGAAGGACTGGGTAATACAACTAGCACTCAAATTCACATACCAAGGACTTATGTCGATGGTGAAGAAACTGAAGGTTTTGGCCAATTTCTGTAGTCATCAAGCATGCAATTAAGCTGTATTGATAATTACAAGTAACTGGAGTGTCAAGTTGGAGTTAATGAAGGATTTATGGCCATATTTATTTATTTCCACATTTATGGAAAATATGGCCTTGGAGATAAAAGTGACACCAGAGAGCACATGATACAATTTTACAAGACTAATTGTAAATACCTTTTATAATTAAAGAGCCATTATACACATGGAATTTACCAGATGAATTACACAAGAATCAAATCAAATATATTTATGGAAAGAGACGACAGAGAAGCTTGATTTCATCAATCAGAACAAGGCCAGGGACCAACTGCAAAACAGAACTATCAATTGCTCACATGCAAGTTCAAGTTGAAGCTGAAGAAAATGAAAACAAGTCCATGAGAACCAAAGTATGACCTTAAGTATATGCCACCTGAATTTAGACCACCTCAAGAATAGAGTTGATGCACCAGACACTAATGGTCATGCATTAGTGAGACCAGGTGAACTGCAAACTGACATCAAGGGCATCATACATGAAGAAAGCAAATGGTCATTAAGATAAAAACAAGAAAGAGAAAAAAAATTAAAATAGAGCCAGATGAGCCTTGAAATTTGCTCTTGAAATTAGAGTAGCTAAAGTGAGTGGAACAGATGATGAAGTAGAAGAGAACATTTCAGAGCCTGTCTTGAGAAGATAAAGGCGAAATGGTCAAATGTGGAAAGGTCTGGAAATGGCAAATCAAATGGGAAGAACACATTCTCAATCTAAAGAAAAACAGCAAAGCCTCAAGTTGCAATACCGGATGACGCAGGAAGCCTCCAAAGAAGATGGGAGGAATATACAGTCACTATATCAAAAATAATTGGTTGGCACACACGACTATTTCAAGAGGCAGCGAATCATCAAGAGTAGGTTACTGAGGAAGAAGTTTATGCTACGCAAAGCCTTGGTGAAAAACAAGCTGTGGGAATTTGAAGAACGGCAATTGAGAAGTTTCAACAAACAGATGCAATGCTGATGTCGTTCATTTCACTCTGCCACAAAACGTGGACAACAGCCTCTTGGCCAATTAGCTAGAATTTGCCCATTCCAAAGAAACGAATCCAATGTAATGTAGAAAATATCGAACAGCATCAATATTACATGCAAGCAAAGTTCTGCAGAAGACAATTAAAAAACATTCACAGAAAACTCCCCCAAATTGAAGCTGGGCTCAGAGGAGAAGGCAGTACAAGGGCTATCACTGCTAATGTTAGATGGATCCTGGCTGAAAAGAAAGAATACCAGAGAGATGTTTATTGACTGTACAAAGGCATTCAGCTGTGTGACTTACAATAAGTTATGGATAACATTATAAAGAAAGGGGTTTCAGAACACTCAGCTGTGCCCCTGTAGACTCTGTACCTTTGTTTGACGAGAACAAGGGATGCTGTGTTATTTTAAATCAGGAGAGTTATGTGTTAGGGTTGTATCCTTTGACAATACTTGATCTAGATGCTGAGTAAATAATCTGAGAAACTGGACTATATGAAAAATACAGCATCGAGATGGGAAGAAGACTCGTTAAGAACTTGCCATTGCAGACAACACAACATCATTCGCTGAAATGAAGAGGTCTGGAAGACTTTCCTGTTGACCATCAAAGATGACAGCTGTCAGTACCACCCTAAAGAAGGCAAAAATCCTCACAACTGGATCCGCGAGCAACATCATGATAAACGGAGAACAGATTGACATTGTCAAGGGGTTCCTGGTACTCCGAGCCGCTATCAATGCCCATGAAAGCAACAGAAAAGGAATCCAATGATGAATCGCGTTGGGCACATCTACTGCCAAGACATGTGTAAAGTGTTAAAAAGCAAAGATGTCATCTCGAGGATGGTACGCCTCAATGAGCCACGGCGTTGTCTTTTGTCTCCTAGGCTCGCAAAACCTTGAGAATGAACGAGGAAGACTAAAGACGAAGAATTGGTGTCTGTTGGTGAAGACTATTGAATATATATTATGTTGGTTAGGTTTTGTGCTAGCATGGCTGGACCAGAATTCTCAGTAGCGTGGCAGTGGATGTGATTCTGCATATTGTAAGCAGCCCCACAGTGGGATCCGCTGTGAGCATACAAACATGGGAAGATCAAAGTGGAATACTATCCCCTTAACCCAATCACAGCCCTGGTACAAGTGGAAGGAGCTTTCACTGGGGTGTGGTTTACTCCTAATTAAGCAGATTCAGTGAGAATCTGGCTTGTCTCCTTGATGGCCTGGATCCTGCATCTGTCTCATCAAGCTCCAGTTCTTTGAAGTTGCGCCAAGAGTCGGCCACATTGCCTGCTGATGCTGGGAACTATCAGAGCCCTGTCACGCTGCCTGGCAACCCTGGATTCATTCCTCTCTGCAGCCATGAGCCTGAGCTGCTGATTTTAGATCTTTTTTCTGGCTCGTCAGTTCCGGCTGCTCCACAAGTCAGGAAAAACCTGCCAGCTTAATCCCCGATCCATGGACTTGAACCAGACTGGACTTACCCACTTGTATAGATGTGCGAGCCACTTTCTTGATGTGAATGTCTTTCTTTATACAAACATAAATGCATCACAGGTTTGCTTCTCTGGAGAATGCAGCCTAAGACGATCATGGACTGTCAGAACAAGCAAATTCGTGTTGGAAAAAGTTCAGCCAGCTTGTTTCTTAGAAGGGTGGATGGCGAAACATCATCTCCTGTATTTTGGATATGGTATCCCTGGAGAAAGTGGAACATACTTAGCAAAGTCAGGGTTAATGAATAAGAGGAAACCCCTTGAGGAGATGAAATGACTTGGAGGCTGTAACAATGGTCTCCGACATAGCAACAACCGCAGCAGCAGGACCGGAGAGTGGTACATTTTGTTGTACATAACGTCCCTGTGATTTGGAACTGACAAGATGGCTACTTTAAACAACAACAAAATTATACACTGATTCTGGAGTGCCCACTGGAGTCCTCTCCTTACACTTCAGGGTCCATTCATCAGTCCTCCTCCCAAGCCCCAGACTCTTGACTGGATCAACACATTCAGGAAAATGGTTGAGGACCACCCGTCTTGTGAAGCATCTGAGGTATCTGAATTCCTTTAGGCTCCTCCAGGATGTCAGCACTGCTAAGGACCAAGCCAAACCAAACAACCACCACCAACCCAAACCCTGCTTTGTCATAGCATGTAACAACTTTGATGAAAAGCTGCATATAATTGATACTTTTTCCCCACCCCAGGTCTTATACCTACCTGCCTGATGGAAAATATGGGTGCGTAGTCATCATGTTGTTTAGATTTAGTATAACTCATTTACAGTAAAACGAAATGGGAAGTGTGTAAAAGGTTCTAAGATGTGCAACCTGTCATTTTAACTTGCTCAAGTTTCTATTTTGAAATGACTTTAGATTTACAAAAAAATGTTTCGGGAGCAGAGTGCTCATTTCTTCTCTAATGGCTCCAAATGTTAAGCTCTTATGCTATAGAAGATGCTTGCTGAAATCAGAAAATTAATATTGGCACGATCCTCTTAATTTACAGAGCTTGTTCAAATGTTGCCAGTTGCCCCTCTTATGTCTTGGATCCAATCCAGAGTCCTTCCATGTCCGTGACTGTGACACTTACATCAGTCCATGTCTTTCTTGACCGTGATGCTGTTGAAGAATGCTGTTGTGTAAGGCACTGTCCAGTTGGTTTGAACTCACAATGACCCTGTGTAGGGCAGAAGGAAGCACCACCCGGTCCTTTACTATCCTCACAATTGTTTTGTTGGAGCCCGTTGTTGTAGCCACCTTGCCAACCCATCTCATCCAGGGTCTTTCTCTTTTTCGCTGCCCCTGCACTTTACCAAGCATGCCATCCTTCTGCGGGCATGGAGCTCTCCCAACCATACGTCCACAGTACCTGAGACCAACTCTCACAACCGCAGCGTCTAAAGAGCACTCTGGCTGTACTTCTCCAAGACAGAATCGTTTGTTTCTGTGGCCAAACGTGCGTCTCCCAGTTTTAACTGGCATCCCCCTGACAAGTAATGATGCTGAACCCCTTTTCATGTGCCTATCGGGCACTCGAAAGTCTCCTTTGGTGAAGTGCCCATGCAAGTCGTTTGCTCCTTTTTAATCTGATTCTTTTGGGTTTTGAATCGTAAAAGTCCTTTACTTGTTCTGAATGCAAAGTACATGCGTAGTGACAAGGTTTCTGGCTTCGAACGTGGGAAATGTAAACAGTAATGGTGTTAGCTGAGCTAGGGAAGGGAAGGAAAGGAGTTTGGGGGGAAGCGGGGGATGCTTTCAGGATATGGGCGTGATGAAGGTCTTTGAGGTTATCCACCTGGAATTCTAGATCGAGAGCTCAAGAGAAGTTGGGGCTCTTCATTTTGGAGGCATGATAGAAATGAATGAATTGCTTAGGAAGAAAAGAAGCCGCTTAATCCGGAGCCTCAGAAATTCCGATGCTTAAGGAACAATGACGACAATGAAGCCAGAAAGAGAATGAAGACGTGGTATGAAATGAAGGAAGAGAAGCCAAAGGGAATCCTTTTACGGAGAGGTCAAATCACGTGGTGCAGAGAGGCAAGACTATGAGACCATTGAATGTGACACTTTGGCTTCCCTGGCAACCTTCCTCAGATCCATGGGGACTAAACGTTAGTTAAGTCGAGTCTGCAGCAACAGGGATGACTCCTCTTGGAAATCAATAGGCAAGGGAAAAAAGGGTTATTAGTGAAACAACAGAAGAGCTGTTCAGAGCGTTATGTCATCAGGTAACAGATCAGGAGCAGACACCTTTCCAAATCTTACCAGTGACCTTGAGGAAACGCTGAGGTGGAAGCAGGGACCTGTAGCTTTAGTTCTACGTTCCGGCCACAAGGTGTCAGGTGCTGCCTATATGAGTATTTCTGGATCGGCAGTCAGGCCTCTAGGTAAAGAAACACAGGTGGAACTACACATTTGAGGGCAACAAGGAATTATGCGAAGGAGACCTAAGCCCCACAGCTGGTGGTGGAGCAGGGCATGGCCATCTGAGGGCCTCTCAGCGTGGGGCTGAGTCAGCTTCAGGCAATGCCCAGCTCCTGGAAGAGAGTCCTCACTCAGCGACTCTGGTTTTTCATGTTCAGCTCCGGGAAGCCCAAGGGGATATGGCCCAGGGAAGTCTTAGAAAACAAGAACATCAACAAGACATCCCTCACTGCCGTCAAGTCCATTCCAGCTCACAGTGAGCCTACAGGACGGGGAAGAACGACCCCGGGGGAGTTCTCAGGACTGTAACTCTTCTTTTTTGTTTTGTTTTGGGGTTTTCTGGGGGCATCACCGCCCTCTGATGGTGAGAGTAGGAGGCCCAGCCTTTGCCCCCGTGGAGCTGGAAGCGAACCTCCATCCCAGTGGGCCGCAGTCCCGCGCACAACCACTACGCCACCGGGGCTCAGCCTAGGACTGTAACTCTTAATGAAAGCAGAAAATCCCATGTTTCTTGCGAGGAGAGGCTGGGTGGCTTTGAACTGCTGACTTTGAGTGACCAATCTACCGCGAGGGCTCCTTTGTCAGGACTCAGCCCTCCCTCTTGGCGATGGCGGTATGTCATGCGATCGATTGCCCGGCACCATGACTTTGTGTGTGAGAGGAGACCTGAGCTCCAGGGGATTTTCAAGACTGGGACTCCGAGGCGCCTCTGTGTGGTTTGAAAACAAAGTGGCCAGTTTTAAGTGGGACACCACTGACCGAAGGGGTGGGGGTGGGGGCATTCTTGATTAAAAATTTGGCCTATCTGGAGCAACAACATTTTTCATAGGATGAAAAAATAGTATTGTAATATCTTTAATTTTAAAACGCTGCGGGACGAGGGAGAAATGTTAAAAAGCGGGTCGCCTTCGACACAGTGCAGCCCTGAACTATATTCTCCACCCAGGCTTTCCAGATGTGGAGTGGAGGAGGCCACGTGGCAGCACGTGGGTTGAAAGTTCGCCTCTGTCCCTTGACTATAAGCTGGATGAAGCTCTCCGGGCAGTCAAGAATATCCTTTCTGTTCCTTTGAGGAAGTTGCGTTTTCTTGGCATTCAAAGGGTCAAGAAGAGCAGTCGCTGTGGCTGTCTTTCAAGGCCTCAGGTAGGTCTGTGGCGTCAGTCCACAATAACGTGCGACCTTGTGGCCCATCCTGGATGCCTCTGACAGATGTTGGGACACGGAGTCCTATCCAATCTGGAACCCCCGGCCTGACCTGTGTTAATCCTAACATCAAAAGGAGAGCAACAGTATCCCTCCAGCCCCAGGGCTGCCTGCAAGCGCAGAAGCCACGTTTCTCATTCCTATTTTGCTCACTTATAACCCAAGTGCGGTGACTTCAGGGACTCTGAAGTCCCTCCAGCTCTCCCGCGGGACGCCGTGGGCCCTGTCTTCTGTGGCGACCAGGGCGAGCAGTCAGCCAACCTGAGCCTGGGCAGGTGGGCGCCAAGCCCGCGGACC
>PVJH01042168.1:0-14481 GCA_004026705.1 Nesogale talazaci
TTTTTAAAAACTAAAGTTTTGTTGAGATGAAAGAAAACCTGATCAAAAAGAAAGCAGAAAATATTTAAAGTTAGAGCAAATCTGAAAATGCATCAAAAGGGAGATCAAATGACAATCCACTTTCCAGTGTATTCTGCATCATGACAAGCCTACTTTCATACCTGGTCTATGGTCTGAGGGGATTCACTGAAGGCTTAATCCATATGTATTTCCCCTTCACGATCCAGATTAAGGAGTCCTGGTGGTATAATGGTGACTACTTGTGCTGCATTCCACAAGATCAGAATTTAGAAGCCACCAACTTCTCCAAGGGAGTCTCAAAAGTTGCAGTCTCAGAAACTCACAAAGGGTAGTTCCAAACTGTCCAAAAGGTTGCTATGAGTTCCCACCGACTCAATGGTAGTGCGGGTTTTGTTTGTTTTACCAAGATAGATTAATCTACAGGGACAGCAACTGGATTAATGGTTCTTTGAGGATATGACTGGCAGGGGAGGTTGGGGGGGGGGATGAAGAGTTAATAGTGATGAATACAAGAATGAAGAGAATGTACTAAAAGTAATTGTGATGATGATTATACAACTTTCTTCATGTAATTGAACTATTGAATTGTATGATATGTAAATGACATGCAAGTAAAACTGTTAATTTAAAAAAAATAAAGAACAAAACACAAACAGAAAAATTAGACTTGAATGAAAAGAAATCACTCCCAAATTTCCATCTGGAAAGTGTTAACACTTAAAGATGCCAGTTTTCACTTAATATTTCTACTCAAAATACAAATTGACATTTTTGAATTGGAACTTGAAAAATTATTTTAAATTACAACTGAAGAAAAGAATAAGTTGACATTTTCTTTTTAGCAGGGAAATATTTTGACTTACCAGAGTTTTAAAATTTATGTTTAAAGTTACAATAGTCATACTGACATGGTACTGAGAGAATAATGTATATAGATAGTGGAAGAGTTTCCATTCATTTGTGTATTATGTTGTTGTTGAATGTTGTTGAGTCAATTCTGATCTAGTTTTACAAGATATAGTAGAATGGCTTACTAAGTTTCCCTTGGCTGCAATCTTTACAGGAGTGCATCACCAAGTCACTCTGTTCATGACCTATTGATGGGATCAACCCATTTGGAGTCATTATGTAACCTGGGGTCCTTCATGAAGATATGAAACATAAAACGAGATCTTCCCACATCTAGTGTCAACTGTGTTGCCAAGCATTCTTTTTTCACTGACCTACAGCCATTTTTAATATGGTTAGTATTTCATTCTGAAACTTCCGTTCATCATGTGGCTCCAGGTCTTTGCCAGACATAGGAATGAGTGAGTCTGACCATACACCAGGGATGTGAATCACCCTACTATCATGCAGAATGCATCGGAAAGTAGATTATCACCGATACATTTATGTAAAATTTTGACACCTATCATTTGATATTCTTTTTGATCTATTCTATACTTGATTGATTTTTTTCACATTTGAAAGAATTTTATTTTGGAATCTCAAGGTTAAGAAAATACAAAGATCATACAAGATGTCACATATGGCTTTTACCAGTTGGAATCATTGTGCAACCTGGGGTCCTTCATAAAGATATGAAACATAAAATGAGATAAACATTTTCCAAATTCAATACATTTAAACATTTTGCCATATTGGCTTTGCCATGTTTATCCTCTTTTCTTCTTTACCCAATTTGTTCATCTGTCCACACATAAAACTATTAATTTTTAATTTTTTAATTGAATCATTTCATTGGGGACTTGTACAACTCTTATCACAATCCACACATACATCCATTTCGTTAAGTGATTTTTGTACCTTTGTTTCCCTCATCATTTTCAAGACACTGGCTTTCTGTTTGAGCGCCTGGTATCTGCTCCTCATTTCCCCCCTCCCTTCCCTCTTGCCATGAACACTTGATAATTTATAATTACTTATTATTTATAATTACTTATAATTTATTGTTACTTTGTCATATCCTACCCCATCCGACATCTCCATTTACCCATTTCTCCACTGTGTGTCTCCCAGGGAGGAGCGTATACATAGATCCCTGCAATCTGTTCTCCTTTCTATCCTACCTTCTCTCCACCCTCCCATTGTCACCCTTCTTTCCACGGGTCCTGAAAGGTTCTTCTGTCTTGGATTCACTGTGTTTCCAGTTCCTATCTGTACCAGAGTACATCCTCTGGTCCAGCCAAATTTGCAAGGTAGAATTGAGATCATGATATGGGGGATGGGGGTGGGGGCGAGGAACATTTAAAAACTAGAGGAATATTGTGTTTCACTGTTGTTATTCTGCACCCTGACTGGCTCATCCCCTCCCCAAAAGCCTTTTGTGAGGAAATGTCCAGTTGCCTACAGATGGACTTTGGTTCCTCACTCTGCACTCCCCCTCATTCACAATGATATTATATTTTTGTTCTTTGATGCCTCATAGCTGATCCCCTGAACACCTCGTGATCACCCAGACTGCTTTGCTTCTTTCATGTGAGCTTTGTTGCTTCTCAGCTAGATGTCTGCTTGTTTATCTTCAAACCTTTAAGGCCACAGACTCTTTATCCCTTGATAGCCAGGCATCATGAGTTTTCTTTGTCACTTTTGCTTATGCACCTGGTTTGTCTAGAGTTATCATGTTGGGACAGGCTGATGTGCTTCTTCCATGTGGACTTTGTTGTTTCTCAGCTAGATGGTTGCTTGTTTATCTTCAAGCGTTTAAGACCCCAGACACGATATCCTTTGATAGCTGGGAACAATCAACTTTCTTCACCACATTTGCTTTTGCACTCGCTTTGTCTTCAGTTAATCTTGTTTTAAATATTTTCTTGTTGGTTGAAGTTTTTTCTCTGGTTTAGTTTGTGATTGTTAATTAAAAAAAAAATTCTTTGTTGTGGCTGAGCCCCGGTGGCACAGTGGTTGAGTGCGGGACTGCAGCCCACTGGCTTGGCGGTTCAAATCCAGTAGTAGCAAGGCTGGGTAGCTTCCACAACCACCAGAGGACAGTGATGCCCCCCACCAAAAAATAACAAAATTTGTTTGTTGTATATTAAGTCCAGAATAGGTAAAATCTGTAGAGACTATACCTGGACTAACGATTTCTTGGGGATAGGGGAGGGTGGGAAAATGTGGAGCTAATAGCAAGTACAAAAATTAAGAAAATGTTTTAAAACCGATTGTGGTAGTATAACTCTTCTTGATGTGATTGATCTATTGAATTGTATATGTGAATTATATGCCAATAAAATGGCTTAAAAGAAAAAAAATAAATGAGCGATGTCTTCTCTCCCATGTTCTTTCCTCACATCACACAATAGAAAGCATACAGAGAGCTATAAACTCAAATGTCCTGCGGACACCTCAGCTGCCACTAAAGAAACTAGTGAACTCCCAGGGAATCTACTGTACATTCAGATCTATGCCTATGCCTGTGCCTCAGTGACTCAGAACATCAACTTTTCATGGGAACAAAGCAATAAAAACTGGGCATTTTAGCACCTCTCTGAAGACATTGCATGCAACATTGACTCCATTTTTAAAAACCCAGGTGTGAGAGAGATAAAAGGATTAACCTTCTATTATAAGTTTTCACTTGTTCTCTCTCTCTCTCCCCATCCGCTCATCTCTTCTATAGAGAAAGACAAAGTTGCTTGCTTGGCTGGTCTGGGCCCTCCTTTATTTATATAAGCATCAAGATAAAAGACAAAGGGTGAAAAAACAAATTGAGACCTTAATGAGAGTGGGGAAATGGAGGGAGAGAAACCAACGCTGATGTAGGTGATGGGGAAATGAAGTTTTTCTGGGTGCTGGAGTAGAGAAAGATATGAGATTGAGGTAAGTCAGGGGTACACCAAAGAAAGTTGAGAAAGGGGTTAGGGACCAGGGGAATTATTCAAGCTTTGCTGACTGCCATGAACAATTACCTTTTTAGAATCTTCTGCTTCCATGACTATTTTTGAAACACTACACTAAGCAAATGTCACTGCAGGTTAAAGATTGGTGCTTTGGAACCATCAGCCTTTTTTGTTAGCAGTCCACTGCTACAGGGGCAAGGTCATAAAAACAACTTAGGCATAGAGAAACACCTTAAGATCACGAGTTCCAGAGCCTGAGACCTCAGGACTGTAGTTTTTTGGGAATAGCAAATGGCATGATATAACCCACAAAGACAATGTTCTATACTCTACTGTCTTGAGTATGACTGGGGTCTTAAAAGTTCTCTAGGCACCTAATAGGCAACGATTGCTCTCTCCCTGTGTGGAGCAAAGAAGAGTGAAGAAAATTTAAGACTTACAGAAACAATCCAATTACCTAGTGACCCCCATGACCCTCAGCCTCCATGATCCTGAGACCAGGATTGAATGGTGTCCAACTCCCACTATCAACTGCTCTGAAAGACATCACATTGGAAAGGCTTAGTCATAGTGGGAGAAAAATGTGGCACAAAATTCAAAATCACAATAAAACTAGATCTAAGAGCTGGATAGAACTGGGTGCCATGCCAAAATTATGACACTTAGCCAACCTCCAGGCCTGGAACAGGATTCACTTCCATGGTTCAATTTTTAGTCAAATAATTAAACCAAAGTCAAACTGACTCATAGTGACCCATTGTGTATTTCTGAGACTGTACTGTAAATGACAGTGGGAAGCCCAGTCTTTCTTTCAAGTCACTGGTGATGGTTTCAAACTTCTGACTATGCAGATCAGAGCCCAATGCTTAAGTAGTATATCATCAGATTGGCTCCTGATTAAATAATAGACAAGTCTACCTAGGGAACAACGAGATCTTTCGCTTATCCAACAAGCCATCTGTGTATTCTGATTCTTGTGTGGTCATGGCATCTTGGTGTAAAGATGATAAAATAACAATCTCTAAGTGCTTTCCCTATATTTTTCTAAGAAAAATAATTCACTGAAATTATTTTAGTTCTAAGGAACCTGAATGTATCTTTAGTAATTCTCAATTCCTGGTTCAGCTTTAATGTGCTAATTCTGAGATCCAATTTTGAACCTCTTGAGAGTATGAAAGATATTTTAGCATCTTTACATATTGACAGGGTTCTTCTAATTATCCATCTGGGTCATATAATAAATGCTCGATAGGAGTTAATAAGTGTGTATAGCTTCAGCCATTTACATGAAAGTTATTTATGTTGTCTTCATAAAATCCTAGGCCCTTTCAATATCATTATGAATCAGATATCAAATAATCAATTTTTATAAGTTTGAAAGGTGTGTGTCTATTTCCTTAAATGAGCATACCAAGTGGGCAGTGCCAGAACAAAATAGTGCCTTAAATGGGGAAAATGTTATCTTAGTTTGCTTGAGTGAGTGAAGGAATGTAATAAGAGACAGAAAAGAGGGTATTCAAAGGGATAAAAAAGAGAAAATAATGCAAAAAATGTAAGGCAATTCTTTAGCAAAAGAATCTATTCAAATAGTATTCAGTGAGAATAAAGAGCTACTATGTTCAGCAAAACTGAAGATTGTTTTCTACATGTTGTGACCATCCATGGATGTTTTTGGCAAGCTATTTATAGGTGTCTGGTAATTTCATGAGCATCCTCCTACTGACATGTTTTATCTTTTTATAAATCACCATGATTACTCATATTAAAGTTATTAACCTTGATGGACACCTCATAATGTGTTCATATGGAAGAGGCTGGATGAGTTTACATGGTATGATGATTGCTAAATCATTTTTCCAAGTGATCAAAGTGTCACTAGTTTTTGTCATCTACCTTTTTCTTATAAACAGAAACACATCAAGTGCCTGCTGAAGGCTTCCTGCTCCATCCCACAGGGGCACCACAGAAGCATTCTTTCATCATTAATTGCTGGGAGTTCTGAAATGCTTTCTCCCCTGAAGTCATAAGTCACAAGTTTCTGATGTTTTGTCTAATCTCCCTCTCAGCATCCTGGCTCTCTGGAGACAGGTGTCATGAAAATGCTTTTGGAGAGGAAAAATGCACTCAGTCCTCTGTCTCTACTGGCCCTGTTTCTCAAAGAATCATTTTCTATATGAACGGCGGGTGGGATGTCCAAAACATGAAGTTTTCTTCTCCAACTCTTTTAATTACTAATTCTTTGAACTTTTTCTGCTACATCTGTAATCCTGAGGCTACCCTTGAAAAGCTACTTTGCGTGACTGGAGTTTGTAGGCATACAGTAGTGTTAATAGAAAATGTTTAAGTATTTTTTATTGAGCATGTATTCTTCAAATAACTTTGTGTGTAAGCTTTTCAATTCCCACAGAACCTGCCATGACCAAGCCCTGTTTTTATCAACAGAGACAGTAAGATTCAGAGAGGGCTTCACAATCTGTCCACTGCCTCACCAACTACCCGTGAGTGGATTCTGACTCGGAAGACCCCTCATGTATGACAGGGTAGAAGTGGCCTCCGCAGGGTTTTCAGTAGATAACATTTCTGAAGTCGGCTACCTGATTTTTCTTTCAAGGTTCCTCTAGGTGAACTCGAACCTTCCAGCCTTTTGATTGGCTGCCAAACGTGTTAGCCATTTGCATCATGCAGGGGTTGCAAATTTGTCGAGTTCTCATATATAACAAATGGGAGAGTGAAGAGGTTTCCCATGTGGATTTCCAGTGTGCTTCTGTGGCATGCACGGTGCTAGCACTAACAAAAAATGACATAAGAATGCAATTTTACCCTGCATTCAGGTTTCTTAGGACCAAGTAAGCCTCTGGGAATGATATGTGTACATAACTGCAAACATTTGCATGTGTCCATGTTGGTACATTTTTTCTGGAGAGAGCTCTTACATGATCAGGTTCTCAGAATCAACCAAAGCTCCATTAAGAGGGTCATGGAGAGCATTATAGAAGGAAATGGCAAAACCTGAGATTGAGCAACCCCTGGTTTAGATTCTGGCTCTTCCGCCCAGTGGATAATTGAGTTTCATTAAGTCATTAAGAGCTTTAATTTTCCTGATGTGTTACATGGCAAAAAACCAGAATCCACCTCCTAGGGTTATTCTGAGAATCACAGGACCCAGAAGAGTGCCTGGCATATAGAGCAAACATCCATGCAGTTCCCCTTCATGGTCCCTCTGGAAGCCTGTAGGCAAACAGGATGCTCTCATCAATCAAACTAAAGAGAACTATCTCCATGTACTGCTCTCCCCGTGATTTTTCCTGCATGTGAGTGAAGATACTATGACTGAAACTCCAAGTCACCGTTCTGGCTTTTGTGAGACCCAGATCTCACCTGGACACACATGATGTTCACGTTGTCTTCTTGCCTAGGTGTGCCTTTTAGTCCTGATACAGATGTCTTGTGACAGAAGATCAATTGGGGGAACAAAGAGATCAGCAAAACCACAATTCAAGCACTGCCAATTTGGAATAGACTTACAATTCCTTCAAAATAGTTTTAAAGTGATCTGCATTTAAAGGTAAATGCTGTCTAAAAAGATGAAGTTAAAGTGACTTTCTGCTTTTTCCCTATCAAAAATTGCCATACAACTCGGGGTTTAAATCTATCATCTTGAATATTGGGCCTCTACTCAAGCACACCCTCAAAACAAGAACACTGTGTTATGTTAACCTGACATTCCATAATGCTCACCTTCCTGACAACATCGCTGAAAACAAAGTGGTACATAAGCAAATGTGGTGAAGAAAACTGATGGTGTCGACCTATCAAAAGATACAGCACTGGGGTATTGAGTTAGTCCAGGTAGACAAGAGAAACAAATTCATAAACATGCATATGGATATAAGGAAAAGGTTTATATAAAGAGGAATGGAACATTGAGAAAGCATCCCAACCCAGTCCAGTCCAAGGTCATGAGTCCAATATTAGCACATATATTCAATACCAGTCTATAAATTCTCCTTCCGACTCATGAAGCATGTGTAATGACACCAGGACAATCACAGGCCAGTGGGTGCAGAGTCTTGTGTATACAGTGGCAGTAGAAGCATCCCAACACTGGCAGAGGTCTCCATATGGCTCCTTGTTTCCAGGGTTCAAGGTCCATCAGCAGTGTCCATTGGCTGTAGAAGCATCTCAGCACTGGCAAGGGTCTCTCTGTGGCTTTTTTTTTTTTGGCTTCAGAGACCCGGTTCCCTCAGACTAAGCCCATGTGGTTTCTTTTTCAGCTCCTCCAATTCCTGTCAGTTGAGTGTCTCCAAGAGACTGAGTCTATAGTCTCTCACCTTCAATGGGAAATACCGCAAGATTTCCCAGAATCCTCAGAGAAAGCCATGCCCACACAGAAGTCTCATTTGCTACCTTCAGATTGACAGACTAGACCTATATTCCCAATCATGAAATTGACACATGAGTACATGACTGCCACAGGTATTAAAGACTTGAAGATAAACAAGCAGGCGTGTAGCTGAGAAGCAACAGAGCCCACATGGATGAAGCACACCAGCCTGTGTAATCATGAGGTGTTGATAGGATCAGGTATCAGACATCAAAGATCCAGAACAAGAAATCATATTGTCATGAATGATGGGGAATGTGGAGTGGAGACCCAAAGCCCATCTGTAGGCAAGTGGATATCTCTTTACAGAAGGGTCATAGGGAGGAGATGAGCCAGTCAGGGTGCAGTATAACACCAATAAAGGACACAGTTTTCCTCTAGTTCTTTAATGTTTCCTCCTCCCCACCATCATGACCCCTATTCAACCTTATAGATATGGCTAGACCAGAGCATGTACCTAGCACTGATGGAGCTGGAAACACAGGAGATTCAGGACAAATATATCCCTCAGGACCAAAATAGAAAGTAGCCATACCAGAAGGGTAAGGGGAAGATAATGGATATGGGGCTAACCAATTGCAATGATGTGCCTATAACCCCCTCCCACGGAGATGAACAACAGAAAATTGGGTGAAGGGAGACAATGGTCAGTGTAAGACATGGAAGAATAATAATCTATAAATTATCAAGGGTTCATGAGGGAGGAAAGAAGGAGGAGGGAGGAGAAAACAATGAGAAGCTGAAACCAAAGGCTCAAGTAGAAAGAAAATGTTTTGAAAATGATGGCAACCAATGTACAAATGTGCTTGACACAATGGATGGCTGTAGGGATTGTGATAAGAGTTGTACAAGTTCTCAATAAAATGATTTTTTTAAAAACCTGCCATCTTTAGAGTCATGTAAGTCAGAAGTCTCACTGAGACAAAATCAAGATGTTGGCAGGCGTACATTCCTTCCTAGCAGCTTTGGACAGGAAATCATTTTCTTACTTTCCTCAGCTTCTAGACATGTCTGTTCAGTCACCTCCTGTGCATGTGAAATTGAACACTGAATGAGGAAGGCTAAAGAAGAACTGATGCATTTGAACTATGATGCTGGAAAAGAATATTGAAAATACCATGAGCTGCCAAAAGAACAAGCAGGTCTCTTTGGGAAGAAATACAGCCAGAATGCTTCTTATAAACAAGGGGAGTTAGTACTTTGCACATGTTGTCAAGACAGACCAGTCCCTGGGAAAGGATGTCACACTTAGAAAAGTAGAAGGCTACAACAACAACAGCAACAATAAAGTTCATGAAATTAATTAAAATAGTGGCTGCAACAATGAGCTCAAAGAAGGCCACCGTTGTGAGTGTGACACAGAGATGGGTGGTGTTTTGTTCTTTTGTACATAAGAGTGCTATGAGTTGGAACTTACTTCATGGCACCTACTAACAAGAAATGTCTACAGTGTCTCATACCCGCTTCCATCATCAAAGCAAAGACAAAGAAGCAGAAGGCATTCAGTACTCCATTTGGGCTCCTTGGGCCTGCAGGTGCCTCTTGCTAAATCCTTCTAGCTACCTAACACATCTCCTTTCTTAGCTCTTTTAATTTGTTCCAAAGACAGGCCATTGATCGCCCATCTCCACTTGGGTTTTCTCTGCCCTTTCTTTGCCTGGGATTCCGTGTTCTTTCTCAAACTCCAATTATACCTCTGCCCATGAAAGCTGCCAAGATCCATCTTCAGAAATAACATTCTTTTGCTTTCCTTCTGTTTATTCATAGAAGCTATACACAGAAACTACATGTAAGAAAGAATTCAAATTCAACCAGATTTAGGGTTCTTAACTTCCAATAGTCTACATCCCAGGTGGGTCAGAAGTCTCATAACAATAGCAAGTTCAGCTCAAACCCCAAAGTTGATACCATTTCCCTGTTTATGTTTAAAATTTTTTTTTTCTTAAAAATGATGAACCAGGGCTGAGCCCCAGTGGCGTAGTGGTTGTGTGTGGGACTGCGGTCCACTGGGTTGGCGGTTCAAATCCAGCAGCAGCTGTCCAGGATCAAGGCTGGACCTCCTACTTCCACCAGAGGGCAGTGATAACGCCCCCAAAAACATGATGAGCCATTAAGTTTTCTAGTCTGTTCACATGATAAGACATTTTTTAAAAATCACACTGAATGGACTCATTTCACTTCGTTTCTGGATGGCAAGCATTTCACAGTAACTTTTGTAATACAACAGATGGTCAGTGGTTGATGATCAGGAAGCAGTATTATCAGATCATCTTCTAAACATTTCCCATTTGTTTCCAATATGTGATTGCCCTTAAGTTTGAGACTGAGTTAAGTCTGGTGTCAGGTATCAATCCTCCGCAAACCCTGAAATCTCAGGGGATAAACAATCATTGTAAATCAAAAAGAAGACTAAGGAATAATCTATTCCAGTGGCTCTCAACCTTCCTAATGCTGCGGCCCTTTAATACAGTCCCTCATGTTGTATTGACTCCCAACCATAAAACTATTTTCATTGCTATTTCATAATGGTAATTTTGCTACTGTTATGAATCAGGTGATCCCTGTGAAAGGGTCATTCAACCCCCAAAGGGTTCTCACAGGTTAAGAATTGCTGGTCTATCACATTCCCAACATCTCTCTCTCTCTCACACACACTCAAACACAAACACACACACACTTACGGTTTTGTGCATTTCTTTATTCTTTCTTTTCTTTCCAGAACAGGCTTAGAATGATTCTTGTATGTTATGATGCTACACTTAAATCAGGACACTTTTGACTATGTTTTTTTTTCGCATGCGTTTTTTCTGTTGTATAGAAGAAATACGGATAATTTCCTGACCTGCCAGTGGCCCCCATTAGCCAAGGACTGATTTCAACCTGTCATCCTCAAAGTACTACCACCCTTCACCCTGGTCATAGATTATACACAGCCAGAGGGTTGCAGTAATATAAGAAGAGGCTCAACTAATGCATTGCTCAGGTGCTAGCAGAAAGCAGATTCAGAAAAGAAAAGAAAAGATGCTTGGGGAATGTAAAGAGGACAGTTAGAATCCACAAGAATGAGGCCGGCCTTGGCAGTAAAAGCCGCATATTCATACTAGGAAGTATGCTGGAAGTTAGAACCTCAAAGGGGGGAGACTGTAGGATTCTTGAATAACCTAGGAAGACACCAAGAAGATCAAGAAGAGTCAGTGACAAGGGTCATCGAAGCTAGAGTTCAGAACAGGAAGTCAAGCTATGGCATCGGTGCCTCATTCAGAAATAAAAAGCAGACACAAGATCACAGGGCAACTACCTTGGGTATCAGTTTATGCCATCGATGCCGTTAGCTGCCATCAAGTCAGCACCTGCCTCATGGTGACCCTATTCACAAGGTCCCCATGGTCCGTTCAGGATCATGTGATCTTCAGGGTTCCACTGGGTTTCCTAGACCGTAATTCTGTATGGGAGTGAAAGACACCCCCGTTTCCTGGAGAGAGCCTGGGGGTTTCAATGACTGGCCTTCGGGTAGCAGCTCAGCCCTACACAACTGCTACATCACCAGGCCTCCATCAACTGTGGTGACCTTTCTCCAACCTTTTCACAGAAAGAGGGAAATGGGATTCCCAAAGGTTATGAAAACATTCCAGTGTCTTTTAACTCCATTAGTCCAGGAACCTTAGGAAGCCCATCCTCATATGTCAATTGATGCTGCTTATCTGGTTAGCTGCCATTCAATCAGTGCCTGGCCCAGACACAAGGAAAGAGACCCTGTCCAGTCCTCTCGATTCCTCTTTCCAAAGTGATAATAAATAAAAGCCAATACAGAGAGTAAGGGCATTGCTGGTAATATACATATAAATCTCAAAGATGAAACTCACCGCCATTGACTTGATTCTGAATCACAGTAACACTCTCTGACAGAATAGAACTGCCCCGTGGGGTTGCAAGGCTGTACCCCTTTACGGGAGTAGAAAAGCCCCATTGTACTCCTGCATCAGGTGGTTTCAAACTGCTGACCCTGAGGTGAGTAGCCAACACATAACCCCACTATGTGTTCAGGACTCAGAAATGCATGCAGACACAGATACATGTGCAATTGTGTGTACAAGAGAGAGAGCGAAACCAGAAGTACAGGTTGTATAAATAACAGCCACTCATGTTCCAAGTAAAAGCCCAGCTCTTGCTATAAAACTCACTGCTGTCAAGTGAATACTTACACATAGGGAGCATAGAGAACCAAGTAGATCTCTCTCTGTGGGTTTCTGTACCTGTAACTATTTACAGGAGGAGGAAACCTTGTCTTCCTCCCACAGAGCAGCTAGTGGTTTTGAACTGTGGATCTTGTGGATCCCAGCACAACTCATAACCACGACACCACCAGAGCTTCATCCTGTGAATGCTATGAGGTGTTTTCTTGCAGTTGCTTTCCCTTATCCAGCAGTTTTGCTTTTCTGAGTAAATGTGCCATCCAATTTATAATTGCAGCAGATAGAAACCATAAACAAAATTGTTTTTCACTCTCACAGGCAGGGAACAGACTTAAAAGACCTGGTTTCAGACAGCCTAGAGATTTACAGTGGGATCCACTAGACAATTTTGCAAGTATCATTCTGATCGACCAGCCTTTCTGCTATTTTCAAATTGATGGCAAGTATGAAAAGGAACATTATGTTTAATTAAAAATACAAAGCCACACATGCGTTATTAAAAAGCCACAATCCAAGTGGCACCCCGAGTGACCAAAATTTACATGCTTATGTGTACAATGCCAAAGAGGTGGCAGCCCATTAACAATGGTGAAACAAGAAAAAGAGAAGGGAAAAGATTGAAAAACAAAGCAAAACCCAGTTTTTGCTTTCTCTTTCTGATCTTTACTGAGAACATCTGCCCCAAGTTGTCTGATTTTTGACAAGCTGCTGGCAGGTAAGGATGATGGGGCTTTTCCTTTGCGTCATAGTGCAGCACACCTCCCTTACCGCCTCATCTCTGGCTCAGCACGTGGTTTGCACTCTGTCTGATTTGGTTTCTCGTGAGTCATTTGACTGTGATTTGTCCCTTCCTGTAACTAAATGGAAATTCAGTCATCAGATGCCATCATACCTGTGTGGGCCTCAGAAAGAAACATGTATCACACAGCAGCCCCGCAGCATTTCACTCATCGCAAGGTCAGTTTTAGTAAGCCTCAGAGGTGAGTGGGAGGAAAAAGAGACCCTCTTAATTCAGTTTTTGTTTTGTTTTGTTTTCACCTTCAATCATTTTATAGATTCGGTTGTACAGTAGTTCGAGACTCATGGATAGGCTGGTCCACTCAGCAGAAACTATTTCTCACCCAGAGGAACACAGTAGTGTACCTGTATTTCCTAATAACTTGGCACATCAGATTTACATGTCTTTCCTCATCAAATTGTGATGCATGATCATGCCATGTATTCCCAGGTCGTTTTAATTCCCTATCTTTTGAGGTTCTTTTCTGCTTTTCCTTTTTTTTTTCCTACATTGCATTGCTACCTCCTGAGCAAATGAAGCGCTGCTATAGAATAATCGAGTTTATACTGATGATAAATTCTTCCTGGCCCTGCTGAGCAAAACACCTGAACAAAGCTATAAAGGAGTGGAGGAAAGAAAAAAAAATAAAAGAGAGAGAGAAGTGCGAGACTGGAGGGGAGTACCGTAAACATAATTCGTCTCATCTCAGAGTTAAAAGACTTTTGCTTAAAAAATATATTCCCTCTGGCCTGAAAACCTATTTCCCATGTCCTGCGGTTTCTGTTCCATAGGTGTTCTGAAAATAATTGGGTATTTAAAGAACCTCAAATAAGTGTCGATCACAGAGCCAACTGCCTCTTGGTACTTTCCCTCTGAGGTACTTATTAATTTTTAATCAGCTTGCTGCTGTTTCTGGTCTTTAGGACCCCTGGAAGTTAAAGAACATGCCATGTGGGCGGGAATGGGGAACAGTCCACAAAGCATAGGGGACACTGCTCTCGTGATCCTCAGGGCCAAAGAACCAAAGAGTTGGGGCTTCAGAAGCAGCATGGGGAGGGAACCACTGCCTCCCGGGTCACATATGGGAGATGAAATCTTTTCTCCCCAGGCTCTTGACCCCCAGTATCACAGTGACCTGCATTCCCTGGTTTTTGTTTCCATGACCACTCCGGGGCTTGAGCTCTCCCAGTGCACAGGGAATTGTCACTCTCGGAATGAAAGCAAAACCAAACATGTTTCTACATGTTCTAGCAGAAGAAGCTG
>PVJH01042169.1:0-14478 GCA_004026705.1 Nesogale talazaci
TGTCAAGCTATTGGAAGTCACCCCACATTTTCCCCCTAACAAAGGTATCTGGCTCGAATATAACAGATGCTGAGCCTGGGAGCAATACTTTAAAAGATGTGGTGTTTGGTGGGCAGGCTTCACTTACTGGATGGACGGATGACAATATTATTTGAAATGGCTGCCCCGCGTTCATTCCTTGCTGTGCACTGATAGATGCCTTCGTAGGTCTCTGCTTTCCCTTCACTCATGATGTTGACAGTGAGGGTTCCTGAGCCAGGGCTCATGGTGACCAGAGGGTCCTTATCTATGTCAAAATGGGTCCCATTACGTGTCCAGGAGAAGCTGCCCAACATAGAAGGAACAATGAAACTGGTGAATGGCCTAGAAAATAAGGATTCTTTTTGCTCTTTTAACAGATTTCTAGATGTCTTGTGGGTTTATAGAAATAAATACCAGACTTACTATTCAGTAAAAGAACAAAACCAAAAAGGTTTCACTGAATTGTGACGTAGCAAAGAAAGTGTTGGCTGGAGATTTTAAGGGCATATTTTCATGAGAACTAATCCAAATCTGACTCAAAAAGGAAATCACGCACACAAATTGCCTGTCATTTTTCAAAAGGGGTGGGGGGAAGAGTAAGAGAGCAGGTCTCCCAGGCACATGCTCTGAGAGCTCTGTTAGCATTTGTATTGTACACTGCATTGCTCATTGAGTTGATAACCTGTCTATAAAACTTTGCTCGGGGCTACATACGATGTGAGAAGAAAGGCCTAGACATGTATAATTGATAAGACTAGTTTCAAGTTACCAAAGTGTAAAGTATAGGTTGGAAGGAGGGGAGAAGACATGAAGTCATTGCTGTTTTAAATACAGGCAGTCCCTGGGTTACAAATAGGATCAGTTCTTAACCGTGCCTTTAAATAGAATTTGTAAGTGAGTTGAAATAGGAGCAAGCAGTTCTCATTCGATTTTACTTCTGAAGCAGTAGGGTAAGTATTGGGTTACTAACTGCAAGGTCGATGGTTCAGACCCACCAACACCACCAAAGAAGAAAGTTGAAGCTCTTGGTTCCAATTAGCATTTACAGCCTGCAGGGTTACCATGAGACCATGAGTTAGACTGGACTGGATGGCAGTGAGTCTGGGGTTTTGTAGACTATTTTGGAAATGTAAGAAATCTTAGAAGTCGCCATATTCAATCTCTTTGTTTTACAGGTGAAGATCATGAGGGCAGACAACAAGGGTTTTGCCTGGGTCACCACGAGGCCCTTTATTTCTGTTGGAGGGCTCTTTCCCCATCTCTCTGTCACACTCAAGCATTTTTTTTTTCAGATGAATGTGAGCAAGGAAAGATATCATTCCAAGTTTTATTTTATTGTTTTATATTCTTCTAAAAAATCATTTTATTAGGGGCTCACACAGCTCTTATCACAATCCATACATACATTGCATGCAAAGCACATTTGTACATTTGTTGCCATCACATTCTCAAAACATTTGCTTTCTTCTTAAGCCCTTGGTATTAGCTCCTTTGATTTTCCCTCCCTCCCTGCTCTCCCCTCCCTCACAAACCCTTGATAATTTATAAATTATTTTGTCACATTGTACACTGTCCGATGAATATTTCCTTTTACCCACTTTTTCGTCTGTACCCCAGGGGGGAAGTTATATGTAGATCCTTATAATCAGATCCCCCTTTCTATTCCACCTTCCCTCCACCCTCCTGGTATTGCCACTGTCCCCACTGGTCTCAAAGGGATCATCTGTCCTGGATTCCCCATGTTTCCAGTTCCTATCTGTACCAGTGTACATCCTCTGGTTTAGCCAGAATTGTAAGATAGAATTGGGATCATGATAGTGATCATGTCAGGAAGGTGAGCATCATGGAATGCCAGTTTAATAGAACAAAGGGTTCTTGCATTGAGGAAGTACTTGAGTGGAGGTCCAATGTCTATCTGCTGCTTTAATACTAACCCTATCGGTATATGCACATAGATCTATTTCCCCATCATCATATAAACATATATTTACTTATGTACATGCCCGTAATGTTCCAGGTTTTAAAAAAGGAAAAATTAATTTTAATTAACCAAAAAAGATAAAATCGTGACCTTTTGAATGTGACATATGAAGGACAAGTAGGGCCAGGGAAATGAATTTCAGTATCTTTGAAGAGATTAAGGGAATTGGTTGGGTGTACCCAAGGATCATCTGAAGTTATTTGCATGGAGAATGATCTCGCTATGTTGTGCTCTATGAGGTCTAACTCATCTCGCTGGATCATTAAAGCCATCTCTCTAGTTAGAGACTCCCCCTGGCAGAGCCCAGCACTGAAACACAGCAGAGAGCATACCCACCTTGGAGGAGGCTTCCCCTTGGCCTCACATTGGATGACAATATTCTCCCGGGGGTCAATAATATAATCTTTCGGAGACTGTTGAGTGATGGTTGGGGGCTGTACCACTTAGTTGTAGAAAGGAGAGCAATGTAAAACAAACAGAAATAATTTAACATCATAACAGGAACTACAATGGGGAAAAGACTTTACCTGAGGCAAAATACGCTGCCAATGTATGTAGTAATTTCTACTGGGCTGGTACACAGCTTCAATGAAAAGGTTACTTAAAACTGGGATGTCACACCCCAACTTCCTTTGGGTTGGTAGCTTTACATGCACTCACAAACAATGGTTTTCACGCTGAAAGCTTGGGAAAATAAGTCTAACATGAAGACCATTTCTTTTCTGATGTAACAATGAGAAATTCCTCTGCGTAGTACATTGTTTCAGGTGGTGCGTGTTAAGGGAATTTAAGCAGTGGAAGAAATGTATCTTTGGGGAAAGAAAAACTCACACATGGTTCATCGGTGAGGTCATATAAATTAGTATGCTTTGCCAACAAATACATTTTGAGAAGTTAAAGATCAAAAATGTTGCTAAATTGGAAACTTGATGTGCCTTATTAAAGGTGTAGAGGGCAGATGAATTAAGACCAAATAGAAAGCAATCTTATTTAGAAGAAAAAAATGGGCATCTGTAAGATATTTGTTCTGGAAGTCAATCTTTCCATTGCCCTTTCCAAGATGCTGTGTGATCACTCATTGTCACATCTTAGAGCGGCAGTGGTTCTGACGCCAAGCAATCTGATGTGAAGAAACCTCCAACCCTCCTCAGATCGCTTTAGGAGACCAGCATCAGTGTGTTAGAGCAGGAATGAACTGGGCAAAGAGCCGTCCCAGCTTCTCCATCCACCACAGGTCGTGCTATTGTGGAACCCAAGGGCTCGGTCCCTGGTATTTCAAGTACTGGGAGGGTCACCCCAAGTGAATGGGTTCCAGTGGCACTTCCATATTAATAATAGACTGGGAAGAAGGAATAGGCTTCCACATCTGAGCCGCTGAAAACCATGGGCAGCGTGCAGACCATGTCAGTTCTTAAAAAGCTCTGGAGCATTGTCAGATACAGTGTCGGAAGAGGAGTCTGCAGGTCAGAGGCCACTCAAAATATGACTGAGGAAAAGCTGCCTTTGCAAAGTAGAGGTGGCCACCGTGATGGTGATGGAACTAAGCTTTTGGGAGGTCAAAGCCTTTGGGACCTTCATTTGCTGCTGAGGCATGACTCAAAAAGAGAAGAAATAACTGCCAACCTCAATGAATAATCTGAATTGGAATTACAAAGTCTGACTCTAAGAAAATTGGAAGTTGCTAAAAATTAAATGGGTAAAACATTGAATCCTGTGGGAAGCAGAAAAAGAAGATGGAAAGAATACACATAGTCACTGTACCAAAAAGAACTAGTCAACTTTCCACCATTTCAAGAGGTAGCATGTAGGAGCAAGAACTAATGGTACCAAGGGAAAAAATCCAAGTTGTGCCAAAAGCAACAGCCCAAAGCAGGGCTCCAGGAGTTGTTGGAATACCATTTGAAATGTTTCCACAAGTGGGTGAAGTATTCTTCTAAGGCAGCTAGTTGGCCAATTGATGAAAAAGACCATAGTTGTACCCATTGTAAAGAAAGGTGATTCAGCACAGTCCATAAATTAGAGAACTATATCGTTGATATCAGATGCCAGTAAAATTTTGCTGAAGATCATCCGACAAGGGATCCAACATTGACAGGGAGCTTCCAGAGGTTCAGGTCAGATTCAGAAGAGAGACAACTACTTCCTCTTCAATTGCTCAGTCCAGAAAAATGACCACAGAGGGGAGAAGCAGAGTCTTCCAACTGGCTCCTACTAGATAGACACCAGTTTGCCCAACTCTCGGGGCAGCCTCTCCACTCCACGGAACCTTACACAGATTCCCAACTGGGAGGGAGCTTGGGTGCCCTGAGTAACCATCACAACAGTGGTGCTCCTGACATGGGACAGGTGGAGGCCTGGGATACTGCTAAACATTCCTCAGGGCAATGGCGGATGACTCCCCATCAAGAAACCCTGACAGCAACCCTCATGTGACTGGTGCTCCAGAAACTGGGTCACCCTGCACCCCCGAGTCGCGTGACTTCTCAGAGAACTCTCTCTTAGAGGCTACCTCCCCCACCGTCTTTTTACTGCTGTGTGGAGCACTCAGGATCCCGATCTTTCCTCTCTCCTCTTCCCACATGCTGCACTCCCTTTCCAAAACTACTTCTGCTCGTCATCCAGGATTGCCCCAAGCAAAAGTACTGTCCTTTGTCCTGGTCCTTCTCAGCAGTTCACAGTTGCAGGGGTCAGTTCATCGCCTCCCCATGATTCTATTCTCTTGCCTTCTCTTCAGTCTCATTGCTGTCTACCAGACACTTCTTCCTAAATATCACCAAGTGCACGTGTTTTAAAGAATAGATCATAAGCTCATCTCATTATTTCTATCATTTATCGTGCACCCAAAAGAACATGATTATTATTACAATTATTATTACTTGTAGGCTCCTGGACAGTATCGGTTTCCCTTCCCTTTGTTAGCAACATCCTATCATCCCTAACCTCCAGCTAATGAGCCGGTTGATCTTCCCAGCGTCTGAAACTATGCCCAGAACCCTCACGACTAGTCTTGTCAGTTTCTATGGGTGGTAAGCAGTTTGTTCTGTTGGTTAAGGATGGATCTGTTTGGTTATTACGAGCTGTGAAACTTCAAGCAAGCATATAAAAAAATCCTCTCTTCAGGTTTGTTTCCTCTAGGGAGAAATGAAGATTAAAGGTAGCACCCCACCTCCTAGTGTAATGCCAAAGATTTAAATCAAGCAATCTAAAATTCTTACTCTTTATAAGCATTGCCAATGTGATAATACAATGATGCTTTTGTTGCATTACGATGACGACCTTATTTATTGGGAATAATTTCAAGGCGATGTGATCCTGGAGACTTGGGTAGGATCGCACTTGAAACGAAGGAGTGCCACGTGTATTCCTCAGGTGGGCGACTGCCGGGCGTGCTCAGAGCTGTTCGCTCGAACTGATGGCTCGAGCTCCGCTGGGAGTGCCAGCGGCGCAGACGCGCGGTGGTTTCCAGCTCAGAGCTTGTTCTTCACACATCTACAGTCGAGCCGCCTTCAATGCCACACCCAACTGCCAGGAGTTTGCCATCTGGATGGACCTTTTTAAACCATAATTAGGTTGCTTGGCAATTAACAAGAGCTTTGCAGCAATATGGGAAAAAGAGATCTGATATAACTTTCCACGCTGATGCAGTATCAAAGGAATTTTTAAATGCTTGGAAATGGACTCATTATGGATTTTTTTTTTTACCCAGATTACAGATGCAGCCTGACGGTTGGAGGCAGCAGAAGTCCTTTCTTTGAGGAAGACATTCAGAAACACTAGAAGCCAGCGCTGTGTGCTTGTCTTTTGTACATGTTTAAACCATAGTCCAATTCAGTGGGCTGTTGTATGGAGCAGGGGTAAGGGTGGAGGGGGTGTGTGCCCAGAAACTCGAGTGCAGAGGCTGGGGGCACAAGAAGGGTAAGTGGGCATCCAGGTGTCCACCTAGGCATCACTTTCTGCCTGCGCTCTCCTTCCAGAAGGACACAGAGAGACACTTCTTTACCCCAGCAAGCACATCATAGTCTTTAGAACCAGAAAGCCATTCTCAAAAATGTTGAGAATTTTCTCATTGTGTTACATCAGATATGAATAAAGCGTGGTAGGTAACAGCTGCACAGGGGTAAAGGAAAACAAGAGCATTATGTATGTCTTCAGAATTCATGCAGGTAACATATTCAGTGTGCTTTGTACTATGCACATGCAAGGTTTAGCCACCGCAAACACACATGCTTAAAAAGACACCAGCCACAAAACATCAGTTTGCACACTTAATGCACACAGCATTAACTAGGAAAATATCGGCATGATGAATGTTGCACATGGCCTAGTAGTTTGTAGAAAAGACACTTACAGTCTTCAAGAAGGTTTGCTTTTTCCACGTCAATGTCAGCAGGTGAGTGGCAGACAGGATTAAAGAAAATGGAACGTTAGTAATAAGAACGTTAGGATCCAAAGATAAGGGGTGCATCTTATCTACCAGATTTGATCTTCAAAAAAACAAAACAAACAGCTAAAAATTCAAACCAATCCACCCAAAAAAGGCTGAAGTTATGAAGTTGCAAGAAAGATCAATTTCACATTAATGTTTCTTTCCTCCTACAGCCTCTCTCCACATCAACATATGGAAGAACAAAAGCAATGCTGTAGGCAGAAGTGGTTCTTCCAGGAATAGGAATGGCTAATTCCATTCCATACATGTTGTGTGAGGCAAGTAATTACGCTCAATTTGAAAAATTGCTGAAATCGACGATTAATCTGAGTTGTCACATACTGTGTAGTGTCTGATCCTATTATCCCAGACAGCACTACGCACGTGGTAATCAGACCTAACAATGGGACGCTGGGACAACGATCCATCGAAGGCAAGTCCAGCCACGATTTTAGATTTTTTTTAAGTTTCTAAGGTTCACTGCCAAGTCCATAATTGAACTTTTCAGCCCTGGTCTTGTTTCAGAATCTCACCATCAGTGAAAGGAGGGTGGAGGGCAGGGGAGAAATTACATTAGCATGCAATTCAAAGGATTCTGCCCTGCTGCCTGTCATTGCTCCTCACAAAGGTTAATGCCTGAGAGCAGGGTTACCCACGACTTTCTTTTCATCATGGGTCCGCCTCCTCTCCATTAGCAGCGGTAATTGAGTTAGCCATAGGTGACTGTTTCCCTCTGATTGTCAGATCGAGCAGTCAGATTAAGGGAGAACATATTTAACACGGAGAGAACAAGAACAATTCTCTCTTCCTTGTGCTTCTACTCGGGCCAATGCTTGCTTCAGCATTTCTACTCTGGTGGAAAGAAGGACTCATGTATATCATTTGAAAAGCTATGTCTCTGTGTAATCATTGGATTAAGCATTTGGGGAATGTAAGGAAAACGGTGCATTTTTATGGTACTTTGGACTATCATAAGTTAGCAAAGGAAGTCAACCAAATGTGGGGTAATTCACGTCTCCTACTCCTACCTTCCTATTGGCAATGACACCCTCTATGGCAACCCCTGCCCCCTGAAATCCCAATAATTACACAGCCCTGGGAAAGTGCTATTCCTTACACCTTGGAAAGCCTGCCAAGCAAATGTTCTATTCAGGATGTTAATGGATTTAAAGAGGTCATGCAGATCTGCGGTACAGAATCAATCCATTTTGAAATACGGTCGTTATACGAATTTGAAATCCTGCCTTGCCTCACAGGGAAAATGACCAATTGGAACCTAGGATTGTTTTCATTTGTCACAAGAAGCCACCAGGCAAAGAGAGTGAAGCATACGCTTTATTATAAGGAAAAGAGTGAGCTAATATAAGAGCTGTGGCTGGCTCCATTTGAACGAGTCTTTTTGAAGACTGTTACTTGCCTTAAAAAAAATCTCAAACTCATCTGCCGCTGAGTCAATTCTGATTCACAGAGGCCTTACAAGGCAGAGAGCAGGCTGTCTCTGTGGATCTTTGAGGCTGTAAATCTTGATGGGAGCAGAAAGCCTCATCTTGCTCCCTCACAGTGCCTGGTGGTTTCGACCACCTGACCTTGAGGTTAGCAGCCCAATATGGAATCCACTCTGCCGCCCAGGGGCCCTTACTCTCAAAATGTACACCTTGGTCTTTTGATCATGGTGTTTGATCAAAGAGGTCTATCCACTGAGGTTTACATAGACACATCTCCTCATCCCAGCTTTATATTTAAAATTCATCATTAATGTGAAATTTCTACCATTGTCGGATTCAAGAAGAGTGAGCCATGCACAGTTTGGGTGGAGGGTTGACAGAGTCCAATCCCCGTCTTTTCCAGGACACTCTCAGCCTATGAAGTGAGCGTGTGAAGTGGCCCATGAGGGTGTGGGGAAGTCGGCAAGACCACGAGATCATTTCAAACTGATTTTTATTTTCTTGAAGAACTGCTTGTATAAAGAGCTGCGAGTGGGAGGCTCAGGAAAGCCTCAAAACTCACTTCCTCTCTGGCCCAATCCTGGTCCCTCTCTCCTCCCCAGCACCAGCACCACTACCAGCACCCTGCACCATAGGGCACAAGAGAGGCACCTGATGAGGGGAATGAGGGGGAAAAGAGGGGAGGGGTAAGATAATGACAGGCGAAGACAACATTTCCACGGCCTCTTCTCTGATGTGAGTCTTTAGAAACACCAGGTGCGGGAGGTAAAAGCCAAATGAACTTTGATTAGCTCTCCAGCATCACACAGCCTTCCATTCACACCATGTGGAGTGGTGGTAAATGCCGGGTGGTTTTGACTCCTGGGTCTAACAGCTTTGAAACGTTCATACTTACGATCAAGAGGGACTTCCAGGGCACTAATCATCTGGCACAGGAAGAGGGTCAGGGGCACTCTGCCTGCAGATAAGCACTTCTTTTTCGGCATTATTTTAAGCTGCATTAGCTTAACTCCTGCTGAGAGCCACAAACCAAATTTCCTTTTCTTCTTTCACAAAAGACTTGGGCACTATGTTCAAATAATTTTGGGGCAGGGTGCTGTAAAGGAACAGAAGAAGAAGAAAAATTATAATGCGTTAAAGAGAAGGAAATGAAAAGTGGAAGTCGGGCGCACAGAAAGCCAGTCCTTTATTATACATGAATGCTAAAAAAGGAGCTTAACACTTAAATATTTAACTCATAAGCCCAGAAAGATTACTTATTCATAAATCAGCTAAGACCAGTTCAGAAATATTGGCAGTACAGGAAAGTAAAATCCTCTGCCCGGCCTTCCTATGGCTTTCCCAGGCTAAACTTTTGTATTGTCAATCTCCTCAGAGGTCAGGATATTTTTCTTAAAAGAGCGGAAGAGTTTGGTGTTCAAGCCAGTCACTTTGTAACTCATAGAGAAATCCCAAACCAAATTCACCATGGAGTGGATGCTGACTCCCAGTGACCCTTAGAGGACAGGGTGGGACAGAGAGAGCGCTGTGAGTGTCCGAGACAGTAACTGTTTATGGGATTTGAAAGTCCAGTGTTTCTCTCATGGCATGACTGGTGCCTTCAAACTGCTGCTCTTGTGGATTCTGACCAAAGCTCACAACCATGACACCACCAGGCCTCCTAACCCTGAGAGGCGGCAGCCTTATGGCTTCTCCCTTCTTGAGATGACCACAGAGAAGTTTCAGAGTTTGTTGAAAATTGCTTCAAATCCAAAACATATGTTTACACCTGACCTGGCAACAATTCTGGCCTCCCGGCCCCTTACCTACACTACTGAAACAGACCTCCAAGTCAACTTCCTTAATTGTGTCAAATTAATTTTTTTTCTAAAGGGTTTTAGTATAGGTTGAGTTAGGGCCCTCCACAATATGTCAGTCAGGCCATGATGCACAGAGGTTTGACCGATATGTAAAGATGGAGTCTTTCACCTTGATGTGATGGGATGTGATCGGTCAAAGAGTCGAAAGGGGAGGAATGTGGGATGCAATGTGACCTTCTCAGGTCGCAGTCCTGAAACTCCGTCTTTCCTTATCATGCACACAGTCATGCCCATTAGTCAATGAGGACCACAGACCGGAATTCACCCAACGACTCCAGACCGAAACACGAAGCAGATTGTCTTTCTTTGGGTACAATGAATGCTTATGTCACTGCATTCCATTTACCTGGCTGTCACCTGATTTTTCTGTTGTCCCACTAAATTTGGACTTCACCCATAGCTTCAGGGAAAATCCAAATAAATACTACACTTCCTGTTTCCACTCAAGGGAACTATAGTTGGTGTGAACACATTGCATATCGGCAGCATCAGATGCGGTCAAGGCCAAGAGTGCGCTATTGCAACAGAGCCTGCAATTGGCAAAAAGTATCTGCCACCGAAATTTAAAGCGCATGCAAATGAGACACAGTCAGTTTGCCTTCTGAAAATAAATTCTCCTGATACTTGAAACCACAGCTAGGGAAAAAAGGACCCAGAGTGATAGTAAACAATAAAAGTCTTTAATATGTGACTTCATTGAACTCCTTTCAAAGTATCTGCTCACACGTTACCTACAGAAGCTGCCAAACAGAAAGCAAAACACACAAACTAAAGAAAAACACAAAACCGCCTTCTTTATTAAAATGTTCACAATTAGAAAGTAAAAAAAAAAAAATATTCAAGGATGCCTTTACTTCTTGATGCCTGGAACAATAATCCAGAGAGTAATTGTTCCCCTGGGTGATTTACTCTACATTTCAAAAGAAAACCTATAGTTTTGATCAAGGATTCAGACCAGGCCTGAGGAAAGTAGCTTGCTCTCATGGTAATTACTTAAGAAGTTTTATCAGTAGAAAGAAAATTAAATCCATGCTTCGCTCTGGTGGAAGGCAATGTTATTTTAATTTAAAAGAAATTAGCTCTCTACTGGAATTGAATGGGCACAAGGTATTTAACATTTCATTCTGCTCTGTTCCTGCCTTTCAGCACACTGGTATGGGTGGCTCACCGATGACAGCACCATGTAATATGATCTACTGGCTCTTGGAGCCAACAGACAAAGCTGCTAATGTGACTGGTTGCCCTTTGACACGCCTATCATTGTTCTGATGACCCATTGGTGGGTGGCCTCACCAAATGTATAGCTTGATGTAACCTCAGTTTGTCTGTGAAAGGCGCCTTTCAGTACTCAACTCACTTGTTCCCTTTCTTAAGGAACAAACGCATCAATGCCCAACCACAGTCTAGGCTTGTAACTTGGATCTTTAAGGGGTAAGCAATGGATGAGTGGTTAGAAATGGAGTGTAGTCTGGGATTTTGTGACTACAGATGTTGGAGTGATCACATCAAGCAACAAGATAAACTGGGCAAAGAATGGAACATTGTTTAATTTCACCAAACTCCAAAGGAATCTCTCCTAGTCCAGTTCCTCCAAGGGATCTTGAGAATGTCTTTAAGAAGGTCAACGGTTTAAACGCAAAACAGTCATCCAGCTCATTACAACGGCACACAGGGCTTTTAGGACAGAATCATACTGCCCCCTGTGGGTTTCTGAGACTGTCGATCTTTATCAGAGCAGAAAGTCTCACTTTTTTCCCCTCAGAGAAACTGCTGGTTTCAAAGCACTGACCTTGTGGTTAGCAACCCAACATGAAACTTGTCACCAGGGCTCCCTTGTTTTTTAACCAAATAACAAATTGATGCGAATGTGAAGTCTGTGTCTGATCAGAGCACACCGGAGCAAATGAAGAGGGAGTGAGAAAGACTGGAGCACATCCTGGCCCACCAAACCCTGAGGATGATATTCCTGCTCAGAGCAGCCATTGCACAGAGAAGACACAGGGCCAACCCCACCACAAGATAAGACATCCCTCAGTGACCTCCCTCACTAGTACTCTGGGAGGCAACCCTGGAAAACACTGTGTGGGAATTGTGTGGAGTTAAATACTAAGGGTGTGCAACAGAGCAGCAAGGTGAGCAAAGCAATGAAGTCCCTGGGGAATAGCAAAATAGACTTTGAGGCCAGGGCATGACACCCCATTAGGCTCAATTGGAAAATTCTCCCCAAAGTCAACAAACATACCTGCAACTATTTATAAGCTTTTCTTTCTTTCTTTCTTTGGTCTTTTTGTTGTTGTTGTTGTTTTGTTTTGCTCTGTCTTATTTTTGTGCTTATTATTGTCTCTGCATGTCTATCTAGATAAGATAGGTGGGATTAATTATCCAGGGGAGGTGGGGGACAGGTGAGGGGGAGGCAGGGGAAAGGAAGTGGGGTTAACAAACCCAGGGACTCGGGAACAACAAGTGCTCTAAAAGCGATTGTCAGGAAGGCGTCTGATGCCTGGCAGGGTTTGATCAAGTGCAATGTAACTGAAAGGAATAACTTAAAGTCAAATGATGGTTGAACATGGTAGTGGGACAAGAGAAAAGTAAAAGGCAATAGAAGAAAGAATTAGGAAGCTAGGACATTTATACAGGTCTAAATACAGGCATGTACATATGCAAATATATCTATATAAATGATAGGGAAATAGATTTATCTACATATCTTTATATGTTAAGGTAGCAGATGGACATTGGGCCTCTACTCAAGTACTCTCTCAACCCCAAAACACTTTGTTCTAATAACTTGGCATTCATGATGCTCACCTTCCAGATACAATCTCTGAAGATAAAGCGGGTGCATAGGCATATATGATGAAGAAAGCTGGTGGTGCCTGGATATCAAAAGCTATAGCATCCAGGGTCTTAAGGCTTGAAGATAAACAAGCAGCCATCTAGCTGAGAAGCAACAAAACCCATATGGAAGAAGCACACCAGCATGTGTGATCATGAGGTGTCAGTGAGAGCAGGTATCAGGCATCAAAGACCCAGAACAAAAAATCATATCAATGTAAATAAGGGGGAGTGCAGAGTGGAGACCCAAAGCCCATCTGTAGATAATAGGACATCCCCTTACAGAAGGACCACAGGAAGAGAAGAGCCAGTCAGAGTACCATACATCAGTGATGAAACATACAACTTTCCTCTAGCTTTTTAATGCTTCCTCACCCCACTGCTATGACTTCAATTCTATTTTATAAAATATGGTTAGAAAGCATGTACGTGGGTACATGTAAGAGCTGGAAATGCAGGAAATGCAATGCAAGACAGGTAAACCCCTCTGGAGCAATATTGAAGGTACTAATAACAGGTGTGGAAGGAGGAGGTAGGGGGGAGAGATTGGAAACTGATGGCAATGATTAACATATACCCCCCACAAAAAAGTGGGTGAAGGGAGACATTGGTCAGTGTTAAACATGAAAAGGAAAAAAAATGCAAATTATTAAAGTTTCATGAGGAAGGGAGAGTAGAGGAGGGAGGAGGAAAATGAGGAGCTGATACCAAGAGCTCAAGTAGAAAGAAAATGTTTTGAAAATGATGATGGCAACAAATGTCCAAATGTACTTGACACCATGGGTATATGTATGGATTGTGATAAGAGCACTATGAGGCCCCAATAAAATGATTTTTTTCAATCATTTTATTGGGGACTCTTACAGCTCTTATAGCATTCAATACATCATTTATATCGAGCATATTTGTACACATGTTGCCATATTCATTTCCAAGTATTTTCTACTTGAACCCTTGGTATAAGCTCCTCTTTTTTTTTTTTTTTTAGGCATCACTGCCCTGGTGGTGGGAGTAGGAGGCTCAGCCTTTGCTCCTGTGAGCGGGAATTGAACCTCCGTCCCAGTGGGTCGCAGTCCCGCGCACAACCACTACGCCACCGGGGCTCAGCCTCCCCCTTCTTTTTTAAATAAATCATTTCCCAATAAAATGATTCTTAAAAATTACCCTGATCATCTCCATTCTTCAGAACACTGTCATCGATTATATTGTTTGATATTCATAAACTCCAATTCCAGATAAGGTTTGGAATTATATCCATTTGACAGATAGGTGAAAGGGTCATTATATCCATTTAGCAAAAACAATATGAGAGCTATCATCATGCTTTTAGTTCATTAAATACTTTTGACCTGCCATTCTTTGAATGCTTTCTGTGTGCCCTCACTGCATTAACTTAGCTCATCCTCAGAACATCCCAAGATGAATTTCGCCAAATGTTTCAGTTAACTGATAGGGCGTCTAGGGCCCAGGATGGTAAAGCCACCTGCTTAAGGATGTACGTAAGGTTTGTGAAGATGACTGCTAGACTTCTGTTCTCTTGGAAAGCTCTGGGGTGTCTAGCTCTCTCACATGTCACACCCTGAAAGACTCTTAGCATTTCCTTCCTTTCATTTTCCCTTAATTTGCATTTATCCCAAAAGCAAACAGAATCATTAGTTAGATTTTTTTTTTTAAGCTGACTGTGGTGGCTCTTCTCCAGGCTATGTGGCCAGCTGCCGGTGGGTCCTCATTTTCCAAAGGATCATCAAAGATGGACCATGTAGACAAGACACACTTTTAAAAACTTCAGTTTAGGGGCTGAGCCCTGGTGGCGTAAGTGGTTGAGTGCGGGACTGTGGCCCCTGGGCTTGGCGGTTCAAAGCCAGCAGCTGCTCTCAGGAGCAGCGCTGGGTAGTTCCCATGACCACCAGA